>JAWQFJ010001496.1:0-25000 GCA_034096865.1 Theodoxus fluviatilis | reverse complement strand
GGAGGAGGGAGGAGGAGGAGGGAGGAGGAGGAGGGAGGAGGGAGGTGGAGTAGGTGGAGGAGGAGGGAGGAGGAGGAGGGAGGTGGAGTAGGAGGAGGAGGGAGGTGGAGGAGGAGGGAGGAGGAGGAGGAGGAGGAGGGAGGTGGAGTAGGAGGAGGAGGGAGGTGGAGGAGGAGGGAGGAGAGGAGAGAGAAAAGGAAGAGGAAGAGGAGGTCGCTCTAATTGTTTACTTCTGATGTGGAGCCCTAACATCTGGGGCAAAGAAAACCAAGATCCTGTGAGGAATAGGCTGGTGTCAATATGTGTCAACATGAGATGAAAGCAGATGAAATAGCAGTCAAATGTTGACATGTTGATACCAGCCTCTGCCTTGCAAGACCTCACGTCTGTGCAAAGCAGCCCAGGTGCAATTTAAAGACTACATCTTTTCCATTTTGCACAACCTGGATCATTCCTGCATCGCTGTTGACAGGAAGAAACAGCCCAAGCCCATGCGGAAGATGTTTACTGATGAAGGACGGCCGCTCAACGTCAATGAACCCAAGTGAGTCTTCCTGCCTTGTGGTCATGGAACACCAAAATTTAACTCGGTTCATGTCGTTCTGAATAGTAAAATTTTATAATTTAATGTCATTAGTCTTGATGATAAAAAATCTAGAAAGCAGAGGAAAAAGTTGGACACTTTCTAGGTTTATTTTCCGTTTTTCTGATGCTCTACTGGTTTACTTTATTTCTCCTTTCTCCTGCACAGAAGTGTCTACACACACATGCACCCACATGGACACGCATGCATGCACACACACACATGCACATGCACACACACACACACACACGCACACACACACACACACACACACACACACACACACACACACACACACACACACACTCACACTAATGCACATGCATGCAGACCTAAGATTTTTCTGTCTCTTCTTAGTTTCATCTTTCTCAGTATGCGTGCTTGTCCTTTTTTCGGAAGCTGGATGTTGTTCATGTAAATTCTCATCTATCATTTCTTCATTCGCTGCCTGCCAGTCTGCCTGCCTGCCTGCCTGCCTGCCTGCCTGCCTGCCTGCCTTTCTGCCTGCCTGCCTGCCTGCCTGCCTGCCTGCCTGCCTGCCTGCCAGTCTGCCTGCCTGCCTGCCTGCCTGCCTGCCTTTCTGCCTGCCTGCCTTTCTGCCTGCCTGCCTTTCTGCCTGCCTGCCTGCCTGCCTGCCTGCCTGCCTTTCTGCCTTTCTGCCTGCCTGCAAGTCTGCCAGTCTGCCTTTCTGTCTCCCTGCCAGTCTGCCAGTCTGCCAGTCTGTCTCCCTGCTCCTGCTGTTCCCCCAACAGTGGACAGACACACTGCCTCTTGATGAAGTGCTGCTGATATTGCTGTGTTCCAGGGTGGAGTTCACACTGACTGAAAACGAGGCAGAGAACTGCTTGGTTCTCGACATTGGCTGCTATAAGTGAGTTGTCTCCTCTTTTTCTGTGGTCGACTAGTTGGCTGTTGTTGTCTCAGAGTCGGTATTAATCAATAGATAAATAAATGAATAAATGAATAATCAATCAATCACTGAATCAGTCAATCAATCAGTTGCTCGGTCGATTGGTTGATCGGTCGGTCTGTCTGTCTGTTGGTCAGTCTCCAGTAGATGGAGAAGCATTCTGAAGAATGTCTTGATGTGTAGTCTTTGAATAGCACTGTAGATGGTAGTTGTGAACATTACAAGTAGTTATATGAAGTGCGGTCATGGACCAAAAGATGCATGATACAGAGGCATGATACAGAGGCATGATACAGAGGCATGATACAGAGGCATGATACAGAGGCATGATACAGAGGCATGATACAGAGACATGATACAGAGGCATGATACAGAGACATGATACAGAGGCATGATACAGAGGCATGATACAGAGGCAGTATACAGAGACATGATACAGAGACATGATACAGAGGCATGATACAGAGGCATGATACAGAGGCATGATACAGAGGCATGATACAGAGGCATGATACAGAGGCATGATACAGAGGCATTATACAGAGGCATGATACAGAGGCATGATACAGAGGCATTATACAGAGACATGATACAGAGGCATGATACAGAGGCATGATACAGAGACATGATACAGAGGCATGATACAGAGGCATGATACAGAGGAATTATACAGAGACATGATACAGAGGCATGATGCAGAGGCATGATTCAGAGGTATAATACAGACACAGAGACATGATACAAAGGTATGATACAGACATAGAGACATGATACAGAGACATGATACAGACGTATGGCACTGAAGCATGATACAGACGCATGGCACTGAGGCATGATACAGAGGCATGATTCAGAGGTATAATACAGACACAGAGACATGATACAAAGGTATGATACAGACATAGAGACATGATACAGAGACATGATACAGACGTATGGCACTGAAGCATGATACAGATGCATGGCACTGAGGCATGATACAGAGGCATTATACAGAGACATGATACAGAGGCATGATACAGAGGCATGATACAGAGACATGATACAGAGGCATGATACAGAGACATGATACAGAGGCGTGATACAGAGGCATGATACAGAGGCATGATACAGATGCATGACACTGAGGCATGATACAGACGCATGGCACTGAGGCATGATACAGAGACATGATACAGAGGCACGATACAGAGGCATGATACAGATGCATGACACTGAGGCATGATACAGACGCATGGCACTGAGGCATGATACAGAGGCATGATACAGAGGCATGATACAGAGGTATAATACAGACACAGAGATGATACAAAGGTATGATACAGATGCATAATACAGAGGCATGATACAGAGGCATGATGATACAGAGGCATGATACAGATGCATGACACTGAGGCATGATACAGACGCATGGCACTGAGGCATGATACAGACGCATGGCACTGAGGCATGATACAGAGGCATGATACAGACGCATGACACTGAGGCATGATTCAGAGGCATGATACAGAGGTATAATACAGACACAGAGACATGATACAGATGCATGACACTGAGGCATGATACAGATGCATGACACTGAGGCATGATACAGAGGTATAATACAGATACAGAGGCATGATACAGATGCATGACACTGAGGCATGATACAGATGCATGACACTGAGGCATGATACAGATGCATGACACTGAGGCATGATACAGAGGTATAATACAGACACAGAGACATGATACAGATGCATGACACTGAGGCATGATACAGATGCATGACACTGAGGCATGATACAGAGGTATAATACAGATACAGAGGCATGATACAGATGCATGACACTGAGGCATGATACAGATGCATGACACCGAGGCATGATACAGATGCATGACACTGAGGCATGATACAGACGCATGGCACTGAGGCATGATACAGAGGCATGATTCAGAGGTATAATACAGACACAGAGACATGATACAGAGGCATGCATGATACAGAGGTATGGCTCAAGTTTTGGCAGATTAAAGCCTATGTTGACTGCTGTCTGTGACGGAAGCTTGATGGAATTTGTTTTAACTCTCTTACCACTCAAGAAAGGGAAGTCAGCTGGGGTTGACAACATTCCAGGGGAACTCATCCAGGCAGGAGGCGACGCAATGATCGATGCACTCACAAAGATCTGCAATAAGATCTGGCAGACGGGAGATTGGCCAACCCCGTGGACACAGTCCCTAGTGATTACATTGCCCAAGATAGGAAACTTGCAAATGTGCCAGAACTACTGCACAATCAGCCTCATCAGTCATCCCAGCAAGGTCATGCTGAAAGTACTGCTGAACAGATTAAAACCTCAGGCAGAGAAAATCATTGCTGAAGAGCAGGCAGGTTTCAGACCAGGTAGGAGCACCACGGAACAGATCAGCAATCTGAGAGTCCTGTGTGAGAAACATCTACAACATCAACAAGATCTGAACCATGTCTTTATAGACTTTAAGAAAGCATTTGACAGATTCTGGCATGCTGCGCTGTGGGCCACAATGAGAAGCTACAACATCAGCTCCAATCTAAAGCCCATGCAAGTGAAGAGTTAACTCCCCCTTGACCACACATACTGTCTTATGATAGAAAACACAGTACCTCACAAGGGAAGATCATAGAGACAAATTTAATGAAAGCATTTTAATTGTGAAGAAGAGTTTGATATCTTTGGCAGTGGTGACTTTCCACACTCGATCCTCACAACTCTCTTTTGCCTGCTTTTAAACAGCATACATACAAGTTCGTCTGCTCCGCAACATGTTGGAAAAATGATTCATCTAGAAATAATTAAAGAAAATCAGAGGCTGATGCATCCACGAGCAGGTCGCGAAGCACGCCCACTTCCTCTGCAAACTTCTCTAGTGTGATCTGAGTCAGATTGCGGATCCATTTCATCAGAGATGATCGCTGTCAACTTTGCTAGTCAGAATCTCTGGATCTAGGTCACTCTAGGTCACTCTCATTGTCCTATTCAAGGTCAAACATCAGTAATTCAATGCTTTCTACACTGCTATCTCTGAAAAAAAAACATGCAATGGGCCTGGCTGGGGCTCGTCCGACATCGCAATGTTTAAAAAATTCTGAAAAATTCACTCTATCGCCAGAAATTAACAATCAAAATGGCAGACAATAGCCAATTCACTGCAGAGCTGATGCTCGAAGTCTCACGAGATTACCATCACCATGGAAAACATGGCAGCTTCCAGTGTAATTGTGGTGTCATGCTGGAGAGACGTAGCGGGACTTCCATGGGAGAGAAAAGCCATTTTTTGCGGGACGCACGGGACGTCCGGTGGTAAAAGGGTTAATGCAACATATTCCTACAAATGTCAACAAGTATGGAGAACATGAGTCATTAGGTATTTCTCTTTTACCCAAAGTGTGAATGGCAGTGAGCTTCCATCATTCTCCATGATTCAGATGCTAGATGGCATGCCAAGTTGCCATGGTGATACTCTTGCCCTTTTATCAGGCACCTGGACACCACCCTGATAGACTGTGATATTCAGCCCAACTACGCCCGTGTAGTCATGAAGGGGAAGGTAAGTAGTTTAGATGAAATCTTTTCTTTCTGATGAAAATGGCTGCAGAAGTTATGAAGAGAGATGAATATTTGTCAGCTGCAAGTGTAGGATTATGAATTCACGAGGTATCTATTCATACTACTGGATGAGGACCATGTGAGCAAGTGAAAAGTGCTTCTTTTTTTAAATACTGGTGCCAGGGGTGTCAGCTGATGAGGAGGCGGGGAGTGGCTCCAAATGTATGTGATCATGGATAATCTTATTGAATGTGGAGGATGTGATAGCAGTCCATGTGTATCTAGCAGTTGAGAGATCATAGTGAGTGAGGGAGAGGTGTTACATTTTCAGTTTGAGTGGTGGGTGCCTGTAATAATGTTTGTTGGTGTGGCATACAGGGTCGTTGCTTGTGGGTTGGGCTTGATCTTTCAAGGTTGTTTCAATGCATGGTCGGATCTGAATGATCTGACCCTGTCCTGATGCCCCCTGGTAGCCTCTGTGGCTGCTAGGAACCGCCCTTGGCTGGGCACTGGAGCAGATTCCCAAACTCCAGCAGCCAGGGCTCCCAGCTGGTAAAGAGGGCAGCGCACAGCTCCAGCTATGTGTCACATCTCATTGCATGACTTGTTAAAGGCAGGACGGACAGGTAAAAGGTAAAGATGAAGTTTCATGTAGCAACTCATCCTCCTTGTCTGGGTCACCGCACCCACTCTGGGTCACTGCACCCACTCTGGGTCACCGCACCCACTCTGGGTCACCGCACCCACTCTGGGTCACTGCACCCACTCTGGGTCACCGCACCCACTCTGGGTCACCGCACCCTCTCTGGGTCACTGCACCCACTCTGGGTCACCGCACCCACTCTGGGTCACCACACCCACTCTGGGTCACTGCACCCACTCTGGGTCACTGCACCCACTCTGGGTCACCGCACCCACTCTGGGTCACTGCACCCACTCTGGGTCACCGCACCCACTCTGGGTCACCGCACCCTCTCTGGGTCACCGCACCCACTCTGGGTCACCGCACCCACTCTGGGTTACCACACCCACTCTGGGTCACCGCACCCACTCTGGGTCACCGCACCCACTCTGGGTCACCACACCCACTCTGGGTCACCACACCCACTCTGGGTCACCGCACCCACTCTGGGTCACCGCACCCACTCTGGGTCACCGCACCCACTCTGGGTCACCGCACCCACTCTGGGTCACCACACCCACTCTGGGTCACCGCACCCACTCTGGGTCACCGCACCCACTAGCTGCAAGTGACAACACACCAAGTGTGCTAATCACAGGGCCACGGACATGAATTCATGTGACACATGTTCTGGCTGTTGAATGATGTGACTCTGACAGATGTTCCAGGTGTGGTTTGACGTGCACAAGGCATTACAGGTGTGGTGTTACTGAGATTCACATTACTGGCATCTGTTCCTGTGCAACATTGCATCTACTTGACCCATGTTTCAGGTGAACTGTGACTTCATTGAAATATGGAACTTGTGTCACTGAAGTGTTCCAGGTGTAGCAGCTTTGCTGTTACTGGTCCGTGTCTGTGACTGGTGTTGCAGATGTATTGTCACATATCTGTGACTGGTGTTGCAGATGAATTGTCACATATCTGTAACTGGTGTTGCAGATGTATTGTCACATATCTGTGACTGGTGTTGCAGATGTATTGTCACCTATCTGTGACTGGTGTTGCAGATGTATTGTCACATATCTGTAACTGGTGTTGCAGATGAATTGTCACATATCTGTAACTGGTGTTGCAGATGTATTGTCACCTATCTGTGACTGGTGTTGCAGATGTATTGTCACCTATCTGTGACTGGTGTTGCAGATGTATTGTCACCTATCTGTAACTGGTGTTGCAGATGTATTGTCACATATCTGTAACTGGTGTTGCAGATGTATTGTCACATATCTGTAACTGGTGTTGCAGATGTATTGTCACATATCTGTAACTGGTGTTGCAGATGTATTGTCACATATCTGTAACTGGTGTTGCAGATGTATTGTCACATATCTGTAACTGGTGTTGCAGATGCATCATCACCTATCTGTGAATGGTGTTGCAGATGTATCATCACATATCTGTGACTGGTGTTGCAGATGCATCATCACCTATCTGTGACTGGTGTCTCAGGAGTGATGTGACTGAAATCTGTGAGTGCTACAGATATTTCAATTGTCTTGTAAATGACTTCTAGATATTTCAGGTGTGAAAAAATTGTTCTATGACAGGTGTTCCAGTTGGAGCTGATGGAGGAGGTGCTACCTGACTCGAGCACTGCACAGCGTTCCCAGGTCACAGGTCACCTGGTCATCACCATGCCCAGAGTGAGCCCCCTTGTCACAACTCCCTCCTGATTGGAATTGAAAGTGAATTACACAGATTATGACAATATGAATAAATTCACTTTCTAGTTGCACTTGTAAAACTAAGCATGCAGTTGAAACCAATATTCAGTCTTATCACACAAAATACATCATTCATGGAAAAAACCTAACGAACACAATGTACAAACACACACACTGTGGAAATGCAGTCTTGCATAGCACATGTGAGCACTAATCCACAAACATCTGGGGTCAGAGCACTGGTAAGGTTGCCAAGAGGTCGGAGGTCAGGTTCACACCTGAGATGGTAAACAATTTCTGGCCTTTGCAGGGTGATTATGTCTGCACTGGAAATGTTTATGACTTGGGACAGACTGAATGATCAGTAGGAAAGACTAGAAATTGTTCTGGGATCATATAGGGCCCCCCCAAAAATATTGTTTGTACATTAATGGCAGGTTTATTACCTAATTCATATACATATTTGCAATGCCATTATTGACCATTCTCTTTGCTGGTCGTAACTTTTATAAATTAGAAACTAAGAACTTACCTATCAAACAAGTATAACTCAAAGTGGAAGGGAGGGCTTTGGGAGGGGAAAATGGGGATGGAAAAGATAATTTAAGTATTTCTCCTATACATCATTAATGACATAGAAATGAATGGTGTCTACCAATTAACATTGGAGACAGAATTTGTCAACAACTGCAATAGCTCAGTGGGTAAGAGCACTTGAACGCTCACAGGAGGTTATGGCAGTGGTCCTTTTCTGCAGTCAGAAACTTTTTCTACATGGGTATTATTTGAACTTCATATAAATAGAAAGCACAGCCTAAAAACACATATATGTGTACTAAACTACAAACATCAACATTTCAGAGTCTAAAGAAACAATGTATTCAGGACCTACGCTCTCCAGCAGTCATGAACTGCTCCCACTGATGAACCCAGAAGAGGCTAGATAATGATAAAGCATGTGCTCAACTTAAAAGGATTCTTTTTTTTTACTTCCAGGCAAGAGAAGTGGTGAAACCAAAAGCTAAGAAAGATTCCCCCAAGGCTGTGGACAAGAAAAACAAGGAAAATGGGTGAGTCATTTCCCTCTAAGAGATGTTTCATCACTCTGAGCCAGCTTTTCCTGTCATGAGTATCTCTGTTCTGCACCCAACGCCTGACACATTTTATGCCTATCCTCTGCAGGGAGTCGGCTCTGCGTTAAAGCCACCTATTTTTGACTCACATGCGAAGCAAAAGTGAGTCTATGTACTGAGCCGTGTCGTCCGTCCGTCCGGGCGGGCGGGCGGGCGGGTGTCCGTCCGTAAAAAACTTAAACGTTGGATTTTTCTCGGAGACTATTAAGTCTATCAACACCAAATGTGGCATGATGGTGTATGATGACAAGGCCTCAAAAAACATACATAGTGACTTGATCTTGCTTCAAGGTCAAGGTCACAGGAGCCATAAATGTGGTCTCAAAAACAGTCATTTTTCACATTTTCCCAATTTTCTCCCACGTTATTGAGAATGGCGACCTTAGCTACAAGTGGTATATAGGTCAAAGCAAGCCCTATCTTTTGATACCAGTTTGGTTGACCTTGCTTCAAGGTCAAGGTCACAGGAGCTCTTCAAAGTTGGATTGTATACATATTTTGAAGTGACCTTGACCCTGAACTATGGAAGATAACTGTTTCAAACTTAATAATGATGTGGGACACATGTTATACTTTCATCATGAGACACATTTGTTCACATATCATCAAGGTCAAGGTCACTTTGACCCTTATGAAATGTGACCAAAATGGGGTAGTGAACCACTAAAAGTGACTATATCTCATGGTAGAAAGTGCCAATAAGCACCATTGTGCTTCCTATGTCTTGAATTAACAGCTTTGTGTTGCATGACCTTGGATGACCTTGACCGTGGGTCAAGGTCACATGTATTTTGGTAGGAAAAATGTGTAAAGCATTTCTTAGTGTATGATGTCATTGGTAGGTTTAGTTGTTTGACCTTGACCTTGAAGGTCACCTGAAGGTCAAGGTCATATAAAGGTCAAGGTCATATAAAGGTCAAGGTCAAGCATGTGAGTCGTATGGGCTTTGCCCTTCTTGTATGTCAATGTTGTCCCTTTGGGTGAGGGTCGGCATCATGTAAAAACAACTGATTTTGAATTTCCTTCTGCTCAGACATCATGCTGGCTGATGGATGCCTTTTTGTTGCTGCACGCATTTCCAGCCGGTGTAGCCAGAGTGCTGACTTTCGTTGTTGTTTCCTTCGTGCAGAGGTCCTCAGCTCTTGGAGGTGGACGAGAAGTGCCGGAAGATGGTGGACATTGCAGGCATTGTGGATGAGAAGCCCAAAGGCACTCCTGGTCCTCTGGGCTCCCGCAAGCTGGTGCCCCAGGAACGCCCCAACAGCACTGACTTTGTTGATGATCCCGACGTGCCTCCACTTATGTGAGGAGGCCTGACTAGTTTGCGATAGCAAGGATTTGAGATTCTGACTGCCTCTCACTTCATCTGGAGTCCATGGTCATCATCTAATTCAGCATTTGGGATGAACATAGTGGTGTGTCCTTGTCTAGGGCAATAATCCATCAACAATGATCCTTAGACAAAGACGTTTTTACATGCATGACAACACCAAAAAAACGTCTCTTAGTGATGGAATTCTCAGTGTCCTTGTTTGCAATTGTATATTGCACTGACTACCTGGTGGTGTGAGCATCTTATGATCAGGAAGTCTTGAGGCTTGCTGGTGCTTAGTAAGCGCATGCCCCACTGACTACCTGGTGGTGTGAGCATCTTATGATCAGGAAGTCTTGAGGCGTGCTGGTGTTTAGTAAGCGCATGCCCCACTGACTACCTGGTGGTGTGAGCATCTTATGATCAGGAAGTCTTGAGGCTTGCTGGTGTTTAGTAAGCACATGCCCCACTGACTACCTGGTGGTGTGAGCATCTTATGATCAGGTTGTCTTGAGGCTTGCTGGTGTTTAGTAAGCGCATGCCCCTCTGACTATCTGGTGGTGTGAGCATTTTATGATCAGAAAGTCTTGAGGCTTGCTGGTGTTTAGTAAGTGCATGCCCATGGCCCTGGATGATTCTTTTCACTGGTAACATTTGAAAATGCACACACATATGCACACACATGTCCACACTGACTCATGCTACATGCATGAAGGGGAACGAGTGCACACACACACACACACACACACATATTGCAATTGAGGGGTGGGGGTTTTGACCTTAATGCAAGACAAATCGTTTCTATATGAATTTGTCATTAGTGAACAACCACAATGACAGACTGAAAAGAGACAGCTAGGTCTGATAAGCCGACTGTCACTGTCAGTGTCACGCTGGCGTCCTTGGGTCCGTCTTACAGTGAGAGGTCATCTGAAGCGTGATTTGTCCAGAAAAAGCTCAAGTTGAACACTTCATTGCATGAAAGAAGTGACTGATCAGTGATGAAGTGTTGGAAATCTGGCACGAGTGAGTCTGATGACCAGAACTGAACAGCTTGGAGTAGAAGGAATGTTTGCATACATGCCAAGTCTATGAAGAGTGGAAACCTGTTGTTTTCCTGTTGAACCTTCTTATCTTCATGCATAATTATTTGCATTCAGTGATTTCCAGTCATGCTTCATACAGAGGCCTATGTGAACAGAAGAACCTCCTCTTTCAGTTCATGGTCCCAAAATAAATTCATATTGATATATGATGTAGTTCAGGAATATAAAATTTTAGATGGACAAAGGTCAGCTACATTGTACCTTTAGGTTCATCAGACTTGTGGAGATAATTATATGAAATCTTATACATGTCCGTCCATGCAATGCTGTCATGCAAGTTTGTATGATTGTTTTCTACTGTCATTCATTAAAGTTTTAACTTAGTAAAATGTACAGCACTGTGTGATGTCTCGTGTCAACCGATATTTTGTGTTGCTTGTAAAATGATAACATGCAATCTTATTTAAGATTAATCCCATTTCATGTATACTTTTGGGTGTCACCGCCGGGTGTATGGACTGTTTAGATGGTAATACAGTCCCCGTACAGATGATTTTTTTAGAGGGAGTTACCTGCCCACTAGCCAACTAACGAAGGACAACACAAGGCAAGAATAACAAAAACAAACATTTTTATTACAGAAAACTAACATCATCACTTCTACGCAAACACAGTTAAACATACAATTGCACCGAGCAAAGTAGAAACGAGTTGTGCACAATGATTCAAAACGCAAATCCAACAAATCATATGAAAATCAAGGCATCACTTGGATTGTTCACCTCCACTCACCGGACGGCGCCGCACCCAGGCTCAAAGTCAGTCACTTGGGGTTCACTGTGTCGCAATGGTACGAGTTCAGAGTGTTGGTGTCCCTACCCTAAAATGCTCACACAGAAAACACACAGGAAAAACCCACGACGAACAAACTGGTTTCCGGGCCACATTCGCAGGGACCAGCACGTAGGACAGGACTTGAAATGGAATCTGGAACACACAATAGTTGTGCCGCTTGCAGACTCTATTGCAATAACACATCAAAATTAAACAACGAAACACGGAACGAAAAACGCGTTCGAGGATAGAGAGCTATGTACACGTACCCCTGTGGATGGATGGATGGTGTTTTACGGCCTATCAGCCTTTGTAGGCTATGTAAGGTGCACGAAAATCACCAGAACAGTTTAGATTTAACGTAAAGCAAGTCATAGTGTCCCTAGTTATCCGCCTCTTACGAATCTAGAAGGGAGACGCGGTAGGTCAATTCTTACCCCGAACCGGAGTAGAATAGATAAAGTAGCACAAAAAACACGACCGTTACATCAGGTAGGCCTACTAATAAAATATGTAGTCTACCCGCGACCTCCCGTCGCGAAACGCCGCACCTTGGTGCCACAGGTCGTCGAAAGCCACGACGGTTCACACTGAGGAAAAACTCAGTCAACGGTCCTGACAAGTGGCTATGCTAAGGTTGGCAGGACCAGAGGACTAACAAAGCAGAAAAACAAAACCTTTCATAGAAAGTGCAAACTCAACCCAGTGGCACTAGGTGCCTCTGGAAACGTCCATGGAGGAGTTTCTTGCACGTGGACTTCATACCCAGACAGCACTGCCAGGCAAAATCAAATCAAAAAGCATGCAACGTGACCGCAACTATATACACCACATGTCAAAGAACTGTTTATGCCAGACTGTAAAGTAACAAACACTAAACAGCAGAAACAACCAAAGCAAAACAATTCGCTTGAGCCGTGACATTGGGTTCGTATAAGCAACCCTGTGGTCGACTTGGCAAGACACTGCTCATCCTAAAGGTCCTACGCTTGCACTCTAGTGAGGAATAACCTTTTCTCAATATATCCTTGTATTGGTGCATGGGGAGACACTGTTGACCATACTGTGGGAGTGTGTAGATGTATGTATATGTTGCGACTAGTTTCTTTTGTGAAGTCTTATATGTACGGGTGTAAGGCTTCTCCTAGCTCGCGCCAGGAAGTCCAAGTCCACAACATTCGGTGATCGTCATAAAAAAATATATTCGCGGACTGGTCAATACACAGCGATGCAATTCGTAATCAGCATTAATATGACAACTTTACTCTCGATGAAAATGACTGTTAACTGAGCTCTTACGCGTGTTTTCTGTCTCTGTTGTGTGCTCTTCTAGAACACTGTGAGGTGTGCACCTCACTCTAGGGGCACATATTCCTGTACAGGACTGACCACTCCTTTTGGAGGACCTTTTGCACTCGTTTGTCTTCTTGAGCTCTCACTTTTTTCTGTCTTGTGCGCTTTCACATTTCCCTGCCTATATATGTTTTACAGGTTTTCTAAAATCATCGAGGATAAACAAGAACTGACCAGACCGCCTCCAAGCCGAGCGAATTAAGTCACGTGACGCATCAAAGGGCGGCCGCGCCCTGGCTACGTCACGTAACCAGGCAACGATCTCGTGGAGACAGGGGACATGGGGATTTCCTTTTTGTTTGAGAATGATGGTAGTTTTTCACAGTTAACGGAAGGCATTGCAACAGACAAGTGGGAGCGCCTCACTGACCACCGCTACGGCCGGAAAGGCACTGTCAGCAAGGACACGGGACGGTTGAGGTTGAGAGGAGCCTGCAGAACTGGCTGGAGAACACGAGAACACAGAGGAGGCCGACTGTAACTGCCTCTACTTCTTCATAGTTTGTGGATAGTGCGGCGCTGCCACGTCAGAGAGGGACACGGTAGCCATCCCAGTCACTGTCCCCGAACCAGCTGGCCTACCTAGGCCTTACCATTGTCTTTCGAGACAAACGTTGCCTGCTACCACGGACGGCAGGAGCTGCTTCCCCAGCATGGAAGGAGTCGCTGCATCCGAGATGTCGATCCACGCCGCAACAACCCTGCTCCGAATGTGCGCCATCACTAACGGCCGACATTCAGGAAGAGATGTCGATCCACGCCACAACATCCCTGCTCCGAATGTGCGCCATCACTAACGGCCGACATTCAGGAAGAGGTTGCTAAGGTTCGACTCTCCCTGATACGTACCTCTCATCCAGCCTCGGGGTTCTCTTTCTGCCTGTGGATTTCCTTCCCGTGGGTTGGGGGGTTACGAATTGACCCACCGCGTCTACCATCGCGATTCGTACGAGTAAGAGGCGACTAAATAGACAGCTCGTGACTTGATTTGCGCTTACTCTAAACCATTTTTGTGATTTTCATGCTTAATGGCTTTACATAGCCTGTAACGGCTGATAGGCCGTAGAACTCCATCCATCCATCCGCCTGTGGACCTACATGACTTCTCTGCAATATGATGATGGATGAGGCTGAACGGCATATCAGCCTAAAAAGGCTATGTAAGGCTAACAGATGGTGATACAATTCCCTTCAAAAGGGTTGCATAAATTCAATATAAAAACACTTTCTCAACAAGTTTGAAGCAAACAATGGACACGAACAGTTATTATCGTATACTTCAACATCTATCATAAAGATCTATTATCTTTTAAAATATAAGCACATACTTGATAACTTCACAGATGGCATTTGAGAATAAAGATTTTTATCTTGAGACAATAAAACGGGGGCATTCCATCAGGACGTGCCTCAGAACAGCTGTAGGTAGGCCTACCCGATTCCAGTCTTTCACAGGCACTGTCTACATCCCCGCTAGAAATAACCGTTCAGCTGCAGACACCAAAACGCTAAATGTCCCCCGTCGCAAAAAGATAACCCAAGGACAGCGAGCTTTTTCCTACATCGGCCCTGTAACATGGAATAGCCTACCTTTCCCTGTCCGTCACTCTAATTCCATGTCCCAGTTCAAAACCTCCCTCAAGACACACCTGTTCCGGTCAGTCTTTCCTGACGAGCAGTGAAGGCGCCTCTTTTATGTTTCGTGTTTTGCCTGCTACTTAATTAATTGTATTGTATTTAATTTTTCTTTTTATTTCAATTGTACAGTGTGCGAGTGTTAGAATGCTTTGTATGAGTGTAGACTTTATCATTGTACACGCCATGAGCTTGCCTATTAGGGAAGGTATGTGCGTTAGAAATAGTCTGTATTATTATTATTTAACCTCTGGAGAGGTGTGTCTAAGGTGTTTAAACGGGATGCCGTGACCACTGCAATGGTGTATCCCCAGCCGGCTCGCTTCCGCCCTCAGTCGAAAATGAGCGACCCGACTGAATATCGAGAGAGTGTGAATGCTCATGATTCTAACTTGGATGGGATATGCTGGCTGCAGCATTTTGTCCGGCCAAATGATCTTCCATGTATTTGCTCTGTCAGTCCCTGTAGGAGTTCGGGTTTTTGACTCACATGCGAAGCAAAAGTGAGTCTATGTACTCACCCTTTTCGTCCGTCCGGGCCGGCGTCCGGTCCGGGCGTCCGAAAACTTTAACGTTGGATTTTTCTCGGAGACTATTAAGTCTATCAATACCAAATGTGGCATGATGGTGTATGATGACAAGGCCTCAAAAAACATACATAGTGACTTGACCTTGCTTCAAGGTCAAGGTCGCAGGGGCCATAAATGTTGTCTAAAAAAACAGTCATTTTTCACATTTTCTCAATTTTCTCTGAAGCTTTTGAGATTGGATACCTGACCTATATATGGTATATAGGGCAAAGTAAGCCCTATCTTTTGATACCAGTTTGGTTGACCTTGCTTCAAGGTCAAGGTCACAGGAGCTCTTCAAAGTTGGATTGTATACATATTTTGAAGTGACCCTGACCCTGAACTATGGAAGATAACTGTTTCAAACTTAATAATTATGTGGGGCACATGTTATACTTTCATAATGAGACACATTTGGTCACATATCATCAAGGTCAAGATCACTTTGACCCTTATGAAATGTGACCAAAATGGGGTAGTGAACCACTAAAAGTGACCATATCTCATGGTAGAAAGTGCCAATAAGCACCATTGTGCTTCCTATGTCTTGAATTAACAGCTTTGTGTTGCATGACCTTGGATGACCTTGACCGTGGGTCAAGGTCACATGTATTTTGGTAGGAAAAATGTGTAAAGCATTTCTTAGTGTATGATGTCATTGGTAGGTTTAGTTGTTTGACCTTGACCTTGAAGGTCACCTGAAGGTCAGGGTCATATAAAGGTCAAGGTCAAGCATGTGAGTCGTATGGGCTTTGCCCTTCTTGTTACATAGTGGACATTGTTATCGTTCAGCCCAAATGCAAGAAAGAAACGTGTGGATTCCCTTTCAAGAGCCTGGGCAGACACGAACACGCGCGCGCGCACGCACGCACACGAACGCTCGCACGCACGCGCGCGCCCACACACACACACACACACACACACACACACACACACACACACACACACACATGTAGACCTACCTTGAGGCAGCCACAAATGCGCGAGGGAGAAAACTTTAATCATAAATATCGGTGCACGGGATATAAAAACACTCGTATACATTAATGCAGAATGTGAGGAATGAAATCATTTGCAACTAGCTCTAACAACATGTACATTGAGGTTTCATAGACTATAAGAAATAAAAGTAATTAGGAAAGGATTTACTTCCGGAAAATCCTTCCATTTGTCTATATTTCTGCCATTGTCCACGAAGGGTTCTCATTACCAGTCCGTCATACCACAGGCTCTTACGTCCAGCGGTTAAGGTGATCCGACCGGATGTAACGTCAGTGACTTGTCGACGGTAAACAAGATGGCTGGCACTCTATCTTTTAGAGAGCCACTTTAGGGTAGTGTATTCCGCAAAAGACTGATTCAAACAGTATCAGTGCTGAGCTCGACTGCTAGAAAGAGGTCCTGTAAAGTCATCGCCGGACGACTGTAGTGCTTTTCGACGATTCGTTGACAAAAACGGGTGCTAAAGGCGCTCTTGAAGACCTGCACAAAAGCATTAATGACAGGTGCAGTTGGGCAACACACCAAGTTACGACAGAGGCTCAAAGGTCACCACTACATGATGCAACCGCGAAAGACTGGCGCAGCTGGAAATGGCTCGAGTGAGTAGTTGTAGGCTAATTCTTGATAATGCTCTATATCGACAGTCGCAGCTTCCAAAGCTCATGTTGACAAAATAACTGCAAAGAGGCCCACAGTCTCAACTGCCACACATCGAAACAACTACAAGTCCAATTCAGCTGTAGAAACCAATGCCTTTTCCAGACATGGGGCCCGTGCGCCGCGTCCGCTTCCTGCCAGAGCTGGTGACACTGGTGGCGATGTACAGGAACGAAGACCCTGCGTGCCCGTGTGCGGGCGACGAGTCCTGGGAAAATTTCCAACTATCTAAGAAAAACCTGTCCCCTCGCCTGTCCCGAGGCGGTGCCATACAGAAGGGGGAACGGATTCTCAACCAAATAAACCCCTCTTCGAAGACAATCTGGCCCGCCAATTATCGTCCGGAGCTCCCTCCAATCCTTAAGAAGCGGCCCTGGTCCTCGCCTCGGTTCCCACAACCTTCAGAAGAATTGGAGAACACTCTGAAGGTGACCAAGTCCATTTTGAAGACCAGGAGCAGCATCGTCCTTCCCAGGGCGGGTGAGAAGATGTTCGCCACTCAGGTCAAGGCCTGGCAGTCCAGAGCATCATCGGAGGCAGCGAAAGACGACGCCCAAAGGGAAAACAGTGGAGTCACTGCGGACACTTCTTCTGCCGACCCAGAGTCTAAAAACGCTTCCATACCTCCCCCTGTCTCCCCAATTTCCTCCAATTCTTCCCTAGAAACCCAGCGTTCGCCGGAAACATTCCCGAATTTCTGTCAGGCAGAAAGTAGCGTGTCTTCGTCAGAGCTGTCAAATCAGCGAGGCCTGTGCGCCACCACTGGCACGGTAATGAGATACGCTTGCGGCTCAGATGCGACATACGACTTTCACCACCGCGATGAAGACGGCCACGAGCCCAACGACCTGGTTGAGCAGTCGCACGAAGAGATGACACAGAACCTTCGAGAATGCATCATGCAGGGCGGTGTACGGAACGCCTCTCCAGATCCGGGCTGGAGGCAGGCTGCTTGGGTGGTGAGCAGCAGAGGCACGGAAGATGCGGTCCAAGGCAGGGTCGTCTTTCCCCCCATGCAGGTCGCGCATCAGGCCTGGGATGTCGCTCTGCATCGCTCCAGATCCGGTAGGCACTTTTCGGGCTCCGGCACGGACAGCGAACAGACGCGGGCTCCACTCCCATGGGGTCGCCCCCTCACCCCCCAGAGGGCCCCCTTGACCCCCGAGGAGGCTGGCCTCCCTAGCGTCACCGCCGACGGCTCTTTCAGGGTCGGTGCTGGAGGGCGATCCAGGTTTCTGTCGTGGTGTCAGACTGTCATGGGTCCAGACCGCAACTCCAGCCTAGATTCCCGGCATCAGCACATGACGTCACAGCGCCTGGCTTGCTGGGGCAGGTGTGCCAGAGGAAAGGTGCACAGCAAGCTGACCCGTCGCTGATGGCGGCCCGTGAAGCCGTCTCTGCAGGTAGGTGACTGTTTGCATGATGGTTTGTACTTCGAAACTGTACTGGATGCTTTTCACCAAAAATGTGATGTCGCTTTTCGCGTCATTAATTCCCCACTCGTTCGAATTTAGTTTGTGGTTTTAACCGTGTGCAAAGTAATGTTTCCTTTCAGAAGGACACGAGAAGTAAATAAAGGTAGGTTTCACAGTTTCAAATTTAAAACTTCCCTTTTCAAGCACGAAACGCCAGCATATAAAACACAACATATTTCTTTCAAACATACTTTATAACATACATAACATAAAAAAATAATAAAAACTATATGAACACAGGTCACATTTTGCACAAAGTGAAAGTGAACTTCCAGTAAATGGAAAAGGACTAATCCTAAGCAAATACTTTTTGCAGCCGAATCTGACCAATATGTCAACATAAATACACAGCAGCTTATGCTTAAGCCGAAGTGAACTCATACAAACATTATGTGCAAATAACACATCTTGAAATCGAAATTAATTTACGCACGTTTCACCTCCCATTGCCTTTTTAAAAGATATCATAGGAAATAATCTGTGAAGTGTAAACTGAGAGCAACTTATTGTCCTTACTTCTGTCTTGAGGTAGTAGCATTACTCTCTGGCACAATACAATTTAAAACTAAAATTAAATTTTATTATTTGTTTCCAATGACTGAAAACATAACCCTATTCCCTAAACTTCAAGAGACGCTGAGTTACATTGTTTTTTATGTTGGTCTGCAGTAAAGCCTTCCACGTTGATTTTTTGGGGTTAAAATGTTGCAATTTTCTGTTGAATGTGACTTTAATAAAACATATATAATCTTTTTAAAAAGTGTTTTCAGGTGTAAATATCGTGTGCTTTTACAGTTTTGAGATCAACATAACTTTTCTCCCATCTCTCCCGCCCCTGAGATTGAACCACGGCACAGCGCCTCGCTGCAAAGCCCAACGCCTTAGCATGCTGGACCATCTACACCTCCCTAAAAAAGAGGCTATCAATAGTCAATCATAGAGCGTCCTCCACCAACTTGGCTTTGGACTAATTGGTGGGTAAATGAGGGTGCGCGCGCAACACAAGAAAGTGTATCTGTTATGTCGAATAGAACAGCAGACGAATTTCTTTGCTGTGAACGAATGGGTCAGAGTAGAGGTCCATTGCTGCCTGGTCAGGAATCTGCGGGGGGGGGGGGGGGGGGGGTGCCAAACTTTCTTTAGCAAGCGGGGGGGGGGGGGGGGGGGGTTTTTAGCAAGCGGGGGGGGGGGGGGAGGGGCGGGTTTCCAATCTTATTTTAACAAGCGGGGTGGGTGGGGTGGGGGTTTCCAAACTAGTTTTAGCTAGCGGGGGGGGGGGGGGGTGTTTCCAAACTTTTTTTAGCAAGCGGAGGGGGGGGGGGGGGGGGGCTTTCCAATCTTTCTTTAGCAAGGGGGGGGGGGGAACTTTCCAAACTTTAACAAGCGGGGGGGGGGGGGGAGAGGGGGGGAGGGGTTTCCAAACTTTTTTTAGCAAGCGGGGGTGGGTGGGGGGGGGGGTTCCAAACTATTGTTTGTATTCATTTATCTCGTCTCTAGCATACGACCGGAGTGACGTGAGTGAGGCGACAGCAGTAGAGAGCCCCCACGCGCACCACTACATTTCCACCAATTTGCTTCTTTAGTGATGCAAGACATTAACTAGTTTAAGAAATCGGCTGTCGGCCGCTCATCCCGCCCCCTCTCTTTGTGTGAACAAGGTGGTTGGTTTGCTTTCCTGGTTTTGGGCACTGCCTTTCCCCGCAGATAGCTCGTCTATGTTAAAGCCAAGTTTTGTGATAAGTTCTACCCCCACACTTCCTTCCTTGTCTGAATAAGAATAGATTCGGACAGAGTCGCACGTTGCCCCGCCATAGCGTTTGTGCGCCCGTTTATATTGTGGTACACATTATTTTCGGCGCTTGCTTAGAATAAATACAGTTTGTGTGAATACACCTCTCTCTCCTGCCATCCCGGTGCGTCCCGCTGAGTAGCTAAACTGGATTTTTGGATTATCGCGTCCCCACCAGCCTACACAAGCGCGTGGTTCCCGGCTGTTAAATAAAGATTATATATACCTGCGCCCTCCCCTGGGTGTGGTGGTGGTAGTGCTTCCTCTGTGTAACCCCGTCTTGCTAAAATTTAGAGCCCCCTTCCGCTTTCTCGCTACCCCATATCCCCCGCTTTGCTACTTGTTTCATTATTACGATCATTAATTCAGTATCACTTTTCTGTGTTGCGGCGCAGCACCCTCTATCTGTACCTCACCAATGGGTTAGTCCAAGCCAAGTTGGTGGCGGGAGAAGCTAGGGGTTAGGAGCTATTGATTGTACCTAGTGGGATATTTGCCTCTTTTTGGTGGTTATTGATTTGTGTCATTAGTTCCCTTTAACCATGCTGATATACGCGTTGGTTGCTTCTTGTGTGCCGTTGTTATTGCGTTCTATGTGCTGTAGTGTCTTCTTTCTCTATCTCTCTAGCTGTGTTGCAGTATCAGGAGGCATGATTGTGGAGCACGGTATATATCAATGTTTCAAGTTTATTTCTCGTAATACGGCTGTGTGATGCAATTTTTAATCATGTACATTGGCACGTAGGTGACGATATTCTCTTTTGACACCGAACCTGTTCACATTGCGAACATGTGAAATGTGTGTGCAGCTATTTTTAACACTCTACATCCTGCCAATAAAATAAATCATGGTCCAACCGTATTATCGTAGGCTTCTAGAACAATTTTTACGTTTTCTTAATTTGTGTGGTATATTTGGTATGCACGTAAGGAGATACTATGAGCTAGGCTTTACATACCTCATACTGGTCTTCACCAGGAGTGTGAGATATTATCTACTATGTATTGCTTGTTAGGGATGACAGAATATGGTGGCGATATTGGTAAAGGTGTGAGATTAACAGTGCGTGCGAGAATTAATTATTCGTTTGGCATAAGATGGCAACTTCGTGGCCCTATATCATGCGACGAGAAGCTCTGCAAAAATTAGTCGTTATTTTCGCGTTGATACCACAATATTGTCTCGTGGTACTTCGTTCGTAGTACTAGAGATATTCCAGGTACTGAGTCATATAAATGTAGTATAGGGAGTCTTGTCAATAGGGATTTGGATAGGTCGCTGTGTTTTTGTATCCCTATTGACTGGGAGTTCAACCTTTCTGACTTATTATGGGCAAAATATGTGAACCTGTTATTCATTATAGTTGTTTTATCTATTTTTGTTATATTTGGTTATGTATTTTTATTAGTAAGTATGTTTTGATCAAGTAAATTGTTGTGTTTTATTGTCTTGGGCGTTATTCGGTTAGGCTTGAAAAGGGGATAAGTTTTATATTTGAAACATGTGAAAACCTACCTATTATTTAACTTCGTCGTGTCACTGTTCTGGATAGAGAACAGTTACTTTGCTACTCTGTTTTTAATACCATAAATCTAATTCTGAACGACGTGGGGAATTATATAGAACTCGTAAAGGCGCTCAATCCCATTTTTGAGGTCAGTTAGGGGTCATTGACATCAAATGCTCCAGTACAGTGTTCAAGTATCTGAACCTATCATGGGAGAGTGGGGGTGTCAACGTGGGGCAACAAAGGGTCATGATTCTGACCTTGACCCGCAGGAGACGCTTTCGCGGATGAGCCATCACGACGGGGGATTATTCAAAGACTAATTAAAAGTGTGGCTCCTCCCTCATTTGCAAACAGCCATTCTTTGTCGGTTGATCTGCTGAGTTTGAGGGTGTAGCTATGGTGCCCCCTAGAGTTGGATGTGTAATGGTTGTTCCCTCTCGCGCATTGAGTGCTGTATCGCTGGATTCGCGTCCTGTCGGTTAACCTCCCGTGATAAGTGTCCTGACCGGAATACTCATGGATTCGTTGTTGAGGGAGTAGGTGTGTGTCCAATGTTAACAGTCTACGAACATCTCCATTTAGCCTTTATGTCTGTCTTTACCGATTTCAATTGGTGTTGTTTTTGAAGTCTTATACATATCTACACGCTTGATGAGTGGTTCGTTTCGCTGTAGCGACCAGCCCTAGCATGTGTCAGATCGTCTCCGGTTGTGAGACAGGGTATTATTTCGCATTCCTAGAGCCGACACAGGCGTGAAAAAAAATAATGACTACCACTGTTTTCCTTTTGAGTCAGTCAGTCTTTCGCTGCCGGTTCCTATGATGCTTCTGGGACTATTCCAGATGCCTGTCGAACCTCGAGTGGCGAACATCTTCTCAACCCACGACTTTCCGGCGACCTGGGAATTGACGATTGCCTGCTTAGTCAGGCCTGGTCTTTGACAAAAATTGGACTTGGTCACCTCATTAAGTGTTCTCCAATTCTTCTGAAGGTTTGTGGGACTACTCGATGGCGTAGGACAGGGCCTGATTCTTAGTGATTGGGGGAGCAGACTCCGGACGATATGTGTGGCCGAGGGCCAGAGTTGATCTTCGAGACAGGGTTTATTTTGGTTGGAATTGCCGTTCCCTTCCCCTTCTGTATGGCACTCGGCTCGGGGATCAGAGGCGAGGGGACAGGTTTTTCCTTTAGATATTTTGGGGAATTTTCCCAGGACGAATGCTACATCGCCCGCATCTGACGGTGCACAGCATGTCTATTCGTTTCCTGTACAGCGCCACCAGTGTCACCGGGAATAAGCTCGTGGCAGGAAGCGGACGCGGGGCGCACGGGCCCCATGTCTGAAAGGCTTGGGTTTCTATCGGCTGAGTTGACTTGTATTGTTTCGAATAGTGTGGCAGGTTGAGACTGTGGGCTGTGGTGCATCTCGTTTTGATGCAAAGTTGTATTTTGTCAACTAAACATGCATGTCTTTGGAAGCATGCGACTGTGTCCCGATAGAGAGCATTATCAAAGTGAATTAGCCTACAAACTACTCACCATCAGGCATTTTCAACCTCCAGCTGCGCCAGTCTTTCGGCGGATTGCATCAATGTATGGTGACCTTCGTGGGAGCCTCGGTGTGAATCTGTCAGGTGGAACTTGGTGTGTTGCCCAACCTGACCTTGTCATTTATGCTTTTGGTGCTAGGTCTTCAAGAGTGCCGTTTTAGCACCCGTTTTTGTCAACGAAATCGTCCGAAGGGAAGCGAGCCACAGGTCTGTTCGTCCGGCGTGACTTTCAGACGCTCTTTCGCTCTCGGAGTTGTTCTAAGCGGTCGAAAGCTTCAGGACATCACGTTGATAACTGGTTTTAAGTCAGTTCTTGGATTCTCTGCGAATACGAGTCACCCTTACCATAGGGTAAGTGGCTCTCTATTGGGTAAAGATTCAGGAGTGCCAGCCATCGGAGTTACTGTTTTCTCCCGTACTGACAAGTCCACTTGACTTTCCAGCCTACAAATATAAGGTGAGTCATGGATCACCTTACCCGCTGGACATAACCGGAGCCTGTGGTAGGACGGACTGGTATGAGTATACCCTTCCGTGGCAATGTGCAGACAATATAGACAAATGGAAGGATTTTCCGAAGTAAATCCTTTCCTAATTACTTTTATTTCTTATGCCCCCTAGATGAAACCTCAATGTACATTTGTTAGTAATGCTACAGTTTGCAAATGATTTCTCTCCTCACTATTCTGCATTAATGTATCGAGTGTTTTTTTATCCCGTGCACCAACGAGATTTTATGATTATAAAGTTTTCTCTCCCATCGCGCATTTGTGGCTCGCCTCAGGTTGGTCTACGTTGTGTGGTGTGTGTGTGTGTGTTGTCGTGTGTGTGTGCTGTGGTAGTGTGTTGGCGCGCCGCGTTGGCGTTGCTGAGCTTCGTGATCGTGCGTGCGCGCGCGGTGTTCATCGTGTACATTCCCAGGCTCTTGAAGGGAATCCCCGAAGAGACGTTTTCTTTCTGTGCACTCTTGGGCTGAACGGATCAACAAATGTCCACCTAGTCGACAGAACGGGCATATAGCCCATACGACTCACTATGCTGTGAGCTATAGACATCAATCTTTAGCATGCCCGTGACCTTCAGGTGACCTTCAAGGTCAAGGTCAACAACTAAACCTAGCAATGGACATCATACACTAAAAGAAATAGCTCTTATCACCATTTTTCCTACCAAAATACATGTGACTTGACCCAAAGTCAAGGTCATCCAAGGTCATGCACCCAAAGCTGTTATTCCAAGACAAGAGGAAGCGCAATGGTGCTTATTGTGCCACTTTCTACCATGAGATATCAGTCACTTTTAGTGGTTCACTACCCCATTTTGGTCACATTTCATAAGGGTCAAAGTGACCTTGACCTTGATGATATGTGACCAAATGTGTCTCATGATGAAAGTATAACATGTGCCCCACATAATTATTAAGTTTGAAACAGTTATCTTCCATAGTTCAGGGTCAAGGTCACTTCAAAATATGTATACAATCCAACTTTGAAGAGCTCCTGTGACCTTGACCTTGAAGCAAGGTCAACCAAACTGGTATCAAAAGATAGGGCTTGCTTTGACCTATATACCACTATATAGGTGAGGTATCCATTCTCAAAAACTTGAGAGAAAATTGGAGAAAATGTGAAAAATGACTGTTTTTGAGACAACATTTATGGCCCCTGCGACCTTGACCTTGAAGCAAGTCAAGTCACTATGTATGTTTTTTGAGGCCTTGTC
>JAWQFJ010001495.1:276401-286401 GCA_034096865.1 Theodoxus fluviatilis | reverse complement strand
CAACATGCAAGTCCTGATTTGGTTATCCTGCACAGAAATATAGCTGCCACTGGATTAAGTCAGACGGCTGACTGAATTTGCTGGTGTGAGGAAGATCTGCAAGAGATTGGACGGGCTGGAATCTGTGAATTAACACGGTGAAAGTTGAACGCAATGACGTTGACGAGGAAAGGAGTCATGACACACACGATTTTCAAATCTCGACAGTGGTGAGTGATTTTGTGCCGCTTTGTCTGTTTTGCCGATAAGCACGCAATATATTTAATTTTATTGGACAAAGTTAGGTGGCCGATTGAACTTGCTGGTATGATTTTTAATATAAGATTTCCATGTGAATCGAGGACCTTGGAGTTGGTGAATTAACACGTAGAAAGTAAAACGCAGTGATGTCTCCGAAGTTGGAAATCATGCCGCCGAAGAGATTCTCAAATCACGACAGCCTGGTGAGTGAAGCTGCGCCGTATCCAAGATCCTCTTCGGCGTCCGTTGCGCCAGGGTTGTGCTGCTGCCTCGTCTCCCTAAGCAGATTCTCTGTGTCTGGCGTCTCTGCAGTCATCGATCTAGACAGCAAACCCCAAAAATACTGACAGCAGGGTGTTTTCGTCTGCGCCGCCTCACTCTAAGCTCCTAAACGTTGCGTGGTCATACATTGAGAGGTGAAGCCGCTTTCCTAATTGAACTGAGACTTGGACGTACCGACATTTCTATCCATCAAACTACTGTTCCCATTCGTAACGGGAGGTCATTTTTTTTTCAAGCGAAAGCCACACTGAACCTAGAATATATAATGAAAGCATAGAAATATCATTTCATCAGGTTCACTGCACGGTGGAACGTAGGTTTCCTTGCCGAAGGCGCTCTCCTCTACTCAGCAGGCAACTTTTCGAGTTCCATGAACACTTCCAAGTAACAACAGAAAATGGACACTTGGTGCAAGAGGACGAAGTCTAGGTGAAAGATGGACACCTGCTGATGACATTATCGACTCTTCAAGTCATCGACACTTCTCCACACAACGGCATCTAGGTGTGTTCCACAGTCGTCACGCATCACTGTGGCAGAGCGGTGGTCTGCCTGGCTGGACGCGTCCCGCCCCTGCTCCGGTCACCAATCACGAAGCGCTATTGATTGAGAGAGAACCCGCCAGCCACTTTTTGCCGGCGCCTTCCTCCAGTCGCGGCGAGGACGCAAGCCAGCTTTGACGTTTCTGCGAGGGAGGACGCCGGTAGCGCTCTGCGACGTCGTGGGAACCAGAAGGCAACGGCATCTGCCACTCTGGCCACACGTAGCGTCTGGAGTTGGGAAGCAGTGCTTTTTGTCGTGTTCCTCTGACGCCCCCAGTGTTGGCTGCAAACTGGCGCTGCAGCAGATACTGTCAGGTCACAGGTCGAGTCGAGTCCAAGGCTCCGTTTTTTAAAATCCGCTGAATTGACGAGGCTAGGTGGTTTCTTTGGGAATGTTTGGTTTTGCTGCTGTTGTTGTATTCATCATCGGAAAATCCTTTTATCCTGAGGCTGCAGGGTTGTTTAAGTGGAAAACTTCCTTGAAGTGCATCTCCAAAAACATCTGAGGGGTGTGGGCTGAGGTATAAACCGTTTTACGGGCAGTTCATTATTTGGTCACCGTGAGAGGAATCCTAAAAGGAAGCGCATTTGACAAAGAAAATGTAGCAGAGTGGAATCTAAGGTTTGCTTTACATGGGCGTCGTTGTGGACACATGTGCCTTTGTTCTTGCTTCATGGAATTTCCTCCAGCACTTACGCACTGTCACCAGCTGTGTATCGGTAAACGGGAGTTACTGAGGCTGGGAGATAGGAACCTTTAACTGTGGTTAATGAGCAGCACCTGCCTATTGGCAAAGATACTCCCAGCGTGATATGGAAACGCTCTAGAGCAGAAGGCGAATCCGTCAGGTACAACCAGTGACAACGCTTTGAAATTTGGCAATGCCGGAAGCCTTCTCTGTAATGTTTCGTGTTCACAGACTTCTTGGAACCAGGATCTGATACAGACGGAGAAAAAACGGACTGATGTACTCGCAAACTTCTCAAAAAGAAGAATAATCCTATAGTTCACTCACTCCCCAGCCCCAGCCCAAAGACAAAAACTATTTTGGGCATCATCTCCGTCAGAGCAGCATCAGATAAGTTGGTTGGTGAAATATCTTGCAAAGGAGCGATTGAAGGCGGATTAGCACTTCAACGGCAAACTGGCTAGAGGCCATTCTGTATTGGAGCGAGCTACGTCAGGTTGGAGAGACATACTGTCACAGGAGGAAAGCCAGTAGGAACTCATAGACCGTGACAAAGCAAGTGCCACCTGTGCGCGTGCTATCAACTCGGGTAACACAAAGACAGACACATACTGGAGTGAAAGCCTAAAACTGGATCTTAAAGTGCCCATACTCTAGTGTATCCACATTTACACAGACGAGGATCTCGGTCACTACCACTTCCCGTAATGAGCGCGTAAGGGAAGACAGTGTGTGGAAGACGACCCACTTAATTGTTACTTTTCTTCGTGATAGACCTGACGCGTTGTTTAGAGTCATGATCGTTTTTACGTTTGTGTAAATGAAGACATTCATGTCAAGTACATTCGTGAAAGAAAAACCTAACTGCACCCTTGCTTCCCCGTGAAAGAGTCAGGCTGATCTGTCTGCACCTGCCTGAAGACGATACGGTTAGGCTACCGTAGGACTTGAGGTAACAGCAGTGGAGGGATAGAGCTTTGCCCGCCCTTCCTTTTATCACTAGAAACCTGATAGGGCGCAGAGGCCGCGTGTAGCGGTGGTTGACGTCGCCACTCCTCGCCACCCTCACGCCCCTTCAGTGCCAGCATCCTCTTTGTCTCTGCCCTTCAAGCTGTTGCAACCTGCCTGCCTTAACCCCAGTCTTTCTCCCCCGTCCAGTCCCTCATCTGCCCCATCCCCATCTGCCCCATCCCCATCCGTTCTCATCCCACTCTAGGCTGCTCTCTCTCTCTCTCTCTCTCTCTCTCTCTCTCTCTCTCTCTCTCTCTCTCTCTCTCTCTCTCTCTCTCTCGTCCCATCTTCTCCTCAGCTCTTCCTTTTCCCCGGCCACCCTGCCTTCCCCACCTGCTCAGGATAGAGAGCTCAGACACCGCTAGAGGCAACCTCGTGGGCTTGCGCGACGCCTAAATAGCAGGCAGAATCGAAGAATATCTTTTCAGACGCGTGTCAGAGATCTAGAGTTTATCTTATCAATTATTCCTCCTCCTCCTCCTCCTCCTCCTCCTCCTCCTCCTCCTCCTCCTCCTCCTCCTCCTCCTCCTCCTCCTCCTCCTCCTCCTCCTCCTCCTCCTCCTCCTCCTCCTCGGCGTCGTCAATCTTCAGGGGCAATAACCGAGGTGAGAAGATGTTCTTCTTCCCACGGCCAGATCTGCGACTCGTCGAGTTCTTCCACGTCTGGAATCAAGTGGACACTGCTTGATTCAAAAGGTGCGATCCAAGCAAGGCAGAGTTGCCCTGTCGTCTTCTTCATGTGGAGTTACAGGGTGGAGACGATGTTGCAACACACAGAGACTGCTTCAGCTAAATGTATCAACACCGCGTAACTGAATAACTCGACCGTGAAGGATTTGAATTGGATCGCCGCGACTCAAGTGACTGGAGGGCAACGGATAAACCAAAATACCAGCAGGCAGACGGCGGGAGGACCACGTGGAGGTGAGTTGCCTTCTCCATCTCCTTCGCACTCGTCGCGTGAACCAGTGGACATTTATTAACACAACTGTGCAACTGTGGCTGCAATTTGCGAAGCCATTCATAGTCGCGTCTGTGGGTGGCGAGGTCGATGTGAATAACACACTTACGGATTATAATCGCACACGCCCAGTGCGTCTTGGAATGATCGGTCCCAAAGAGTGGTCCGCGTAAACAACCTTGAGGTACACAACACGTTCCTTTCAAAACCAGCTGGCAAGAAAACGACCTCGATCAAGAAAGATATCAAGTTGTTGAACTTTTCCTAAGAGGGTCGTAAGCGGATTTCAGAGATTCTTTGGGATTGTTTGCTTGAGAGGAATCTAAACAGGCTGGCTTGTTTGACCCGAAGCAAAAGTTATCAGTCGATAAGCTGGTTCAGTCCGTCTATCGGTCTCTAAATCAACAACACGCCTCTGGCCCGGCTCGGAAACAGAGAGGAGTCTAAATCGAGTGTGGGGGTAAAACATTGGAGGTGTGTTCTGGTCTGTCTGGCTGAGTACAAGGAGACTGACAGTCACTCTGCTGAAGAGGAGAGCAAACTCCTGTGAAGTGCCAGTCCACTTAGATAGAGAAGAACTGCAGTGTGTGGTCGGGAGAGACAGCGACACAGGAGGGGTGGCATATAGAAAGGGAAGGGTGTTACAGCTGTCACTCAGACCACCAGTTTGAGTGTCTGCATTCCATCTACACAAGAGAACATCAAACTAGTTTGTGAGTCTTCATGTCTCAAGTGCCGGTCTCCCCATCTGCGACATGCGCGATATGATCTCAGTCAGACTGCCAGAGACCGGACTGATACTGACGAACTTAAAGTGAATTTCCTGCGAGATCATTTCACTCCTAACCCCACCTCCCACCCCTACCCCCCGAAAAATGTAAATCTGGTGTGACGAAATATCCAACTCAGAGAGAGAGTCACTGTCGGACAGGCGACATTTTCCAAGACTGTCGGCTTGCTTAGCCAGCAGAACAAGAGTGGTGGACAGTGCCAGTCCGCCACATCAGCGGTGCCTGGGTTGTCTGAGAGTCTGCGAAGCTCCGAGGCTTCGTGGTCGTATCGAGGCAGTGGTGGCGGTGGTGGCCGTGCCGGATCAGAACGGGGCTTAGCTGCCGCAGTTGGACAGGCCCCGCGGTCCGTAGATCTCTTACTCACTCTCGCACTTACCCACTCGGTCTCTCACTCCCACACCCCGCGCGCCTCACGCCCCGACACAGCCGACTGGGGGAGGAGAGGGAGACAGGGGGGCTGTGCAGAGCAAGTGTGTCTGCGTGTTCCGTCCGTGAGGGGCACGATATGACGAACCGGTGAGGATAGGTATTGATTCCGTCTCGCATCTGCACGCCGACTTTGGAAACTCAGCTGCAACTGCGTGAACCCCGCTCTCGTAAAAGAGGGACTGCTTTCCGAGTTCTGGAGTTCGGCGGAACCATTGCTCTCTCTCTCTCTCTCTCTCTCTGGGCCGTGACTGGACTGACGCACAGTCATTGGACGTGCAAAGTTTGTGTGCCAGCTACAGCTGCTAAGTCAATGTGATACTGTCGATTCTTGTGTGAACATCTGTGAATATTCCTTGGAATCTTCGAAATTATTTCGACAGCGGATCTACCTCGTTTGGAGTATACATCTGTGTCATCGGTTCATATTGCTAACACAAAAAAGTTAGCTTCGTGTTCTATTCTTCGTGTAAACACAGAATTAAAATTAGAGCCGCTGAAACATTAAGCGAAATATTGAATTACTTTTTAAAATGCGAACAGTAGATGTGGTCTGAAAACAATTGCAACAAACTGTAAGGTAAGACAGCAAATAGGCTGCGTGATTTCATATATATATATGACTGTATGTCGTCAAAATCAGTTTATTCACATACAATCTTCTCGGAGTTGACCTCATAGTTTTTTGCTGAACGCAGCCACGATCTTGCCATTGTGTCACGTGGATTACCTGTAATCAGGGCGTAGGCTGCCTGCCTGCCCACCTTACCTGAATGACTTACCGAGCCTATAATCAAACGTCCAAAAGTACGTATGCATAATTTATGGGTATATTTTAATCCCGAAGAAGCTCACATCGCGATTCACTGATTTTTGTCACGCTGGGGATGATGTAATAGACTTAACACGGTGGGTGGTCTGCAAGTGTCTAGTGCATTGTTCTACGCGCGAACGGCAGAGCTTGCATTGCTTGAGCACATGACTAACTGTTGCAGGTGCCATTCCTTGGTGGCTTACGTATCTGGCACGTTCTAGTCGGCTACTGCGTACAGAGACAAAGCGCTCTAAAGTGGCATGTGAGTGAATAAACACTACCGTGAAATTACAAAGGAGTATAGACCAAGAATAGTTGAACTCTCTTTTTTTTCTCCGGAAAGTGTATTCATATTGCTGAGTACTCTTTCATCCGATTCTACATAAGAACCTTCCTGTGTGAAAAGGCTAACCGCGAAATTACCAGGACTCAAAATATGCACCCTCTTGGGCGAGTAGCTCACAAGTGGTCTCAGTGCAGCTGAGAGAGGAGATCCCCAATCAGACTGAAACTCTCGCTCATCAGTGAGTTGTACAGCGTGACAACTCTTTGAAATCAAAATCAACGACTGGTATCGCCTGTGCCTCTGCAGAGAGAGGGTGCGGTCCCTGAAGCTCTGCAGCACAGGGTTGCTGGTGAGGTGAGGAGACCTCAGTTCACCTGCCGACAGGAGGGACCCGAGTCTTGCAGCAGCGTGCCGAGGGCAGTGCCTGGATTTATGATGGTGGTGCGAGGAAGGGCTACGTCCATGCCAAGGCCGTGAGAAGGAAATGCTCAACATGCCCTGGTCTCCAGGCAGACCCCACTACACCGCAGGCGTCCTCCTCCTCCTCCTCCACCTCCACCACCTTCTCTTCTTCCTCCTCCTCCCGCTCGTGCCTCGTACCCAGGCCCAAGGTAAGGAGGCGTTTCGCTCTGTGTGGTCCCGTCGCGCTCTTGTCGTTGCTGTTGTAACGTCATGTGTGTGTTGCTTGTGTTGCTTGTGTTGCTTCCTATGTTTGGAAGTGGATGTGAAACTTTGAGTTGTAATTCGGGGGGAAGGGGGGGGGCGGGGGGGGGTTGGGGGTTCGGGGGGGGGGGTGTGTGTGTGTGTGTGTATTTCTTTGTGTTTGTATGTGTATTTGTGTGTGTGTCTGTGTGTGTGTGTGTGTGTGTGTGTGTGTGTGTGTGTGTGTGTGTGTGTGTGTGTGTGTGTGTATTTGTGTGTGTGTGTTTTTGTGTGTGTGTGTATGTGTGCAGTATGAGTTGTAATTCAATGTGTATGTTTGTGTATGTGTGTGTGTGCATACTTTACGTGTGTATGTGCATGCGCGCGTGAATGATCAACATGGTGTGTGCATGTATGTATACATGTAGTGTGTGTGTGTACGTTGTGTGCCATATGTGTGTGTGTGTGTGTGTGTGTGTGTGTGCGCGCCTCAGTGTACGTGCGTGCGTGCGCCCGCGCGCTCGTGTGTTTTGTGTGTGTGTGTGTGTGTGTGTGTGTGTGTGTGTGTATGAATGTGTGTGTGTTTGTGAATGCGTATGTATGAGTGCGAGTGTGACTGAATGTGTATTTATATGTGTACTTGTTTTCAATATATGCAAGCTGCGAGTGCGCGCGCACTCCACCTTGTGCCTGAAACATGGGTATGTGTGCGTGCGTTTGTATTTGTTTTTGCATATGAATGCGTCCGTGCGTGATAATGAGGCTGTATGGGCGTGAATCAAAGCTGATTCCTACACGTAAGCGTGCCTGGGTATTCGATCAGGCTGCACAGTAGGACTTTTACACCTTTGGTTATTGATCCTCCAGTGTGTTGCTGAACATCAGTGCGTAAATGGCTTTTTCAGACTGGAAAGACACATTCTCATCCAGTCTACTTTTCGTGTCGGAAATGCCAAGGGAGCTTCATCTTGAGGGATTGGATTTCAGGGCTACACGAATATTCCTTAAAGCTGTTAGAGCATTTTCTGCCGTCATGTTAGTAGAACAGACATTCGACTCATTTGCAAATGTTGTTGCTTCACAAAAGCTGATGTGCCACCCACGCCGTGAGTTGAGTATTCATCATTGTTTAGTACCATCTCTGTCCTCTCGCCCATGAACCATATCACTAGCGTGTTTGAAGTTGAGACACCAATGAAATAAAATCAACATCACCACTATTTTACTCGACTGAAATTTGCCTTGTGCGAAGCAAGAATGCAGTCAATCAGAAAACACTTTGATTTCAAACCCTTGAAAAAAATGGCTGGAGTAAAAACTGGATGACCTATCGCAGACGGCTATTCATCATCAAGTGACTGTGTGGACTGGGGTGGGTGGGGGTGGGGGGTGGGGGGTGGAGGTGGGGGAGAGGGGTCACGCCAGCTCAAAATGCCGCCACCTGGTGAGAAGGGAAGGCTCGACCAGAGATACTATAGTATATTCATGGATCCTGTATAGATGGATGGCTGGCTCACTCAGCCTGCACGCGCTGTGTCATATAAGAAGTTCGCCGATGGCCTCGTTTTCAATCTAGTTCGGGTTGCACTTCCGGTTACTCCGCTTACTATTAACGCCGCTGGAGAGCGAATTCTCATGGTAAGTAAAACAGATAATTGTTCAAACAGTGATGATTTATACCATCAGTTGAAACTGTAAGTACATTTGCAGGCATCCCAGACACACTTTGCAGTAAAAAAATGGTATTCATTCCACTTTTGACGGAAAACAAAGCACTTTGGTCAGGCTGTTCGGACTGCTTGCCCGCTTCCCTGCCTCGCCAGCCCGATTCTGCTTGGAGGTGAGCGCGAGAAGTACAGAGTCTGTGTGTAGTGTGTGCGTCGTCTGTGTGTAAATGTTCGTGTAGATGTTGTGTGAATGTCTGCTGTCATTTCGATCTCGACGTTGGCGTGAGGGTGGAAGGCAGAGGAGGGGAGGGGACGAAAGTGGGCGCGATCGCAGTTTAAATGGCTCGAGATCGCGCGCGCCTATTTGTGTGAGTGAAAGCGTGTGTGACGGAATGCAGTAGGGATGGCATGGCCGTGGCTGATGATTTCATTGCGTCTGATTGTGTTCCTCGTTCCCCAACCTTTCATTCCACTTTTGACGGAAAACAAAGCACTTTGGCCAGGCTATGTAGTTCGTCTGCTACGCCACTGTCAAGCGAATTCTGGTGTCGCTGAGGTCCGCGCGTCAGCTATAAATAGAAGTGCGCGAAGAATGTACGCTGTTCTGTCCAAGATGAGGTGAAGATTTGTGTTGATTTCAAAGACAAAAGACGTCTAACACACCCACATCCCACTGAAACAAATTATAATGAAAGAAACGTACCTCGTTTGATGCAAGCATCGTCAAAGTGTCGACTGCAGATCTTGGCCATGTCTGGGTTGAATGCTTAGTCCACTCGATCAATTTTAGCAATGATGGCTGATCTCCATTTGTCTATCGCTTCACTGACAACTTTTCTTGGAATTCCAACAAAAGAAAGTCATCTGCATGCCACTGATGATACCTTACAATCAACAACACAACACTTGTATCCATCTGAAGTACTGTGCGCCCTCCTTGATATTGGTTTACGAACCACGGCAGCTCTTGTATCACTGACATTAATGTCCCTCATTTCGCAACACACTGTGGTTGACTAGGCGTTTCAGAAATGGATGACAACAAAACTAAACACAGGGTTACAAACTAGACACATTTTCCCACCGACTTACGCGGAGAAAAAATTAAGATGGCTAAAACTAAGACACAAAAATCGTGATTTTCGCCAGGTGTTTACCTAATAAAGGCATCGGCCTTTGAAAGCGGAGCAACCGGAAGTGCGACCAGAACTATATTGAAAATGAGGCTATCGGCGAACTTATTTCTGTACACGCCACAGCCAGCCGTCCATATGATGTAGTGTCCATGAGTATATTATAGTGTCTCTGGCTCGACCTGGAGAGTGTTGTTTAGCTGCTGCACGCCTGCGTGGCTGCGTGGCGAAGACGAGGTGTGGAGTTTGACAGGGAGGGACCTACACGCTTGTAGTGCTGTTGACGTACGCGACCAGTTCTCACCGCATTCCGGGCCTGCGGCGGAGAGAGCGGAAACTGCGGAGCGCAGAGACTGAGGTCCCTTCTCCCTTCAAGTGGACTGATCTGATTAGGACGTCGCTGGTGGGGCTGGCCTCGCGCCTAATCCGCGGATTATCCCCAGCCAACTGTGAAGGCTGGCTGGAAAACCCAGGCCTGCAGCCCGGAGGTCTCGGCGTTCTGTTACAACCGCCGCC
>JAWQFJ010001495.1:251401-271401 GCA_034096865.1 Theodoxus fluviatilis | reverse complement strand
TTGAATAACATCGGTCTAATGTCCGTCTGGCTTGGTGCAAGACTGTCGACTTATTCACTGAATTTATTTTCCTCTACAGAAAACAGACGCCCCTGACCAGATCGCCTGTTCTCCACAGTAATCCTATTTGGTCCTATTGTGGGCGAGTGGGCAAAGGACAGCATTTCCAGATTAATTCGCCGTCCCAACATAAAACTTTCATTCGCCTATCGATTTCGTCTGCTTTCAACAAAAGTTTAGTCTTCCAGCCTCCCACAGCTGGGCATGCATGAGGCCAAACGACGGAAAAAACTCAATTTTGTGCCGTGAGAACCATGCGGCGTCGGCACTGACGAGTAGCACGTGCAGTCGGCCACAGCTAATTTGCGTGCACACCAGTGAGCGTGGAGGCTGCGAGGGAGGAAGCCAGATAGCGTGCAGTCTTGTATGAAGCTGTGAAGGGTGCTTGACGCAGATCGGAGAAAAGGCGCAAACTTGCAGCGGCTCTTGGCCGAGACCTCTCTTCGCCGCGAGTGTGCAGCAGTCTGGCACAACCTGAGCACGCCACGCTCTTCTTGCCTCCTGTCTGCATTGGTAGCCCAACGAGAAGCAGACTAGGCCATGTTTCTGATTCGAGCTCATCGAGCAGGTTGTTTATGTTGGCGAGGTTAAGCGGTGAATGATTTAGTTCAAGCATGTTGAGAGAGAGGGAAGGTAAGCAAGACCGGCTGCAGACTGGAGAGCTGATTACCTGGTGCAGTCCTCGCAGAGTTGATAGGATGGATTGCAAGTCACGCGCTGCATAGCGGACGAGCGTTAATATTCGTGCACTCGAAAACAGCAGAGGATGACTCTGCAGATTATATTTTTTGCTGCAGTATTTCACTTTTATCTCCAGCGTGTGTTCATGGGACGTAACGAAAACATGCGGAAATGTTTTGAGATTTCATCCTTTTAAAATTTACTGAATGTGCTCTGATGGGCAATTGCCTCAAAACATTTTGATGGAATATAAGATAAAAGTCCACAACTTGAATCATTTCTCCAAAAATAACTTAATCAGCTGAAAACAACAACTACAACGTAGTTTCCGAAACATAGAACAACCACATACGGACAGTATTAGAGGGCTTGCTTATTTTCAGCACGAAAACGGCGACATTTAATGTATGTAGAGCCAATCGGAATGTACAAAAAAGGAAAACATTAACTTCTATCGCTTTCTGATACTCAGAAGAGAGCAACTGATACATTCCTCTTGTTATCTACACTTTTAAGACATCAGGGTCTTTTAATTTGGCTCCCGATGCGAGTCGCTGCCAAATGGGTCTCATATCACTACTTCGTTATCCTCCCATTTTGTTGTCAACAGTTCTGAAACTAGAAATCTGCAACTGTGTGGTTCTGTAGGACGGACAGTGAGATCTTTATGGCCTATCAACCTTTGTAAGCTATTTAAGGCCAATGATCTCGACAAAGCATTAAAGTCTGTTAGAAAAATAATTAGCCAAGTCACAATTTATGTAATTATTCGCCTCTTACGAATCGAGTAGGGAGACTTGGTGAGTCTATTTTTACTTCCTAACAAACGGGACAGCGTTGTTTCATAGAGACAGGCAAAACTGACAGTGAAGATCATGAGAATGTGAAATCAGATAGTCTCATCTTTTCTTTTCGCTTTTTAGTTTAGGGTAATTGCGCAACTGTCCAGCTTAGATTACCCTTTCCACAAAAAAATGTCATCTAATGCTACCAATATTGCTTAAAGTACAAACCTCAACACACATAAGGCACGGAGAAAATTTCCCAACAATGTTGTTTGAAATTATTATGCTAGGCCATTACGAGAAAGTGATCGTGTTTTCAGTTCCTCACACAAACTGTTTTTGATGACATGTCTAACTTTCAAGGCGACGCACGATGGCAGTTCAGGAACGATGTCAACTCTTGACGACTTCGCAATGACCTGAGGCATCCATTAGCCCTTTTCTCTCGGTCACGTGGAACAAGACTTGTTCAGGAATGCAATGAATGACCGCACGTCGCGATAGGAACCTGTCTGAGCGCCTCCAAAGCCGCAGTCCGTAATAAAGCGCTTTGTCAATAGCTATCAGTCTGCCCCGCCAGGACCCTCGATGGCAGCGGGTGGGATCTGATGACTTTCTTCCGCTCGGCCTCGCCCTGCAGTGCCGGGTCATCCACCAAGCTTATTCAAGCGTAAGATGGGCGTCGTCCTTCCATCCCTGCCTGACCTTCACCAACAACCACGAAATGGGCAAGAACTGGAGACTATAGGATGTCGAGTCTGGACAGGATGTTCCAGGTTAGGATGGGTGAGAAAGAAGTAGGGAGAAAGGAGAGGTGGGGGGTGGGGAGAGGAGGAGGGGGGGGGGGGGGGGCGGTGTGGAGGGTTAAGGATCCGAGAGGGTAGGGTGCAATAAAAGGAATAAGATAGGGTATAGGAAGTGGGGAGGACAGACCAAATGTGGAATGGGGTGTGTGGGGAGACCGATCGAGGAGGATGATGGAGAGGTAGAGTGCCTGAAAAAAGAATGGGGACTTTGGAATTGGAGATGGAAAGAGTCTAGATGGACAGGACGTGAGAAAGTATGGGGAAAGAGTTGGATATTGATGGTGTAGGTTGGAGTAATAGGGCTTGGGGGTTAGGCCTCTGTGGATGGAGAAAAAAGAGAGGTTGTGACTTTCTGTCGGGACATGGCGCCTTCGAGTGGGACTTCGATCTGTTGATGTTTGACCTCTTCCGTGCCGAGTGCACGGTAGCCCATGGCTTCTTCCTGCACACGCCTGTCGCCCTCTCTTCCTCTCACGGCGGCTGACACGGGTCATCCGGTCTCAGAGCGACAGAAACGCCGTCAGGAAGTGCTTTGCTGTAGTGGGTTTCCAGTCACGTAGCTTCATGACACATGATAGAGCTTTGGCAGGCGCATGCGATGTGAACTCCCATCTGCCACGGTGTAGAACCTTTTCTAGCAATGGTGTCCCGCCTGCTCATGATGACATTCCATGTTTGTCGCCTTACCCTGACCTGGTGTTCTGACAGTACGGTTAGAGTGCTCGAACTGCAGTCATGCAGTCAATTGCGGCTAGTGTGGGTGGTGTTTAAAACTTCGCGGGTCTGTGAGTTGCGTAGTTGAACGAGTTGCTTCGCTCTCTATGCCTCTTCCCACCAGGAGTAAAAGCTGGTGCCTCAGAGAGCTGGAGTGAACAGTTTTGGAAACCACCATGACGCATTGAACCTCGGCCTGGTTGCGTGCACCCTGGGGAGTTGAGATGCTTCTGGAGTGACAAGGACTGTACACATAATTATATTCTGAAGGTAAGCCTGGGTGGTTTGAATGACTACATAAGATGGGAAATTTCAGTATAAAGTATGTTGCTCTTACCTTTGCAGAATCTGAAGAAGACATGTGTCTGGCAGAGATGCACTGTATCTGATGTAGGTCGCGTCTGGCTGCGTCAATGGAGACCTGGCAGCGTGGGGTGGCTCACTCAGGGGAAGCTGCAGATCTTTCTGACCTGACGTCCACTCCCCACGTGGCATCTTGATGAAAAATCATACGCCTGCGTCATGCAATGCACCACTTCATGGAGAATGCTATTGCATACTTCACAGCTTTGTTGTGTATGCAATTCACTCCTAAAATGTCATACCAAGCCTTTTGTATTTCCTTCTGAAAATTATAGGCCTATGTCTGCTTGTCTGAATCCGTCTGGTCTGACTAAGCATAACGGAAATACTTTCAGACAAATAGAAAATAATTTACCGTGTTAAGTCAAGCAGTCTGATGGTGTGTGAATCGTTGGGTTGCGTTGAAACGTCTGTTTTTCCCAAACAGACATAAATGATGTATGTAAGGCATAAGTAATTCTAGTTTTATGAGACAACCCGGAGCTGCCGTATCTCATCGCCAAGAATTGTGCTAAGGTAGTTGATCTAAATAATCGTTGATGAAAGTTGAAAGCGTGCTTATCTTTAACTCAAGTTTACATTGTGATGCCCCAATGCACGCCAGAAGTTTGACATTTATCTCATCTGGCGTTACACTCGTACAAGTCTAATGCAATTTGTCTTCATTTTGGGAGAGGTTTAATGTGTAATGACCATTCTGTGCTGTTTTTGCTATTAAGAACAGGAGGAGATACGGTACATTAATATAATTTCTGACATTTTCAGCCGCCGTGATATTACTGACTCAATTTTTCATTATAAACATTCTGCAATCCAGCGACAGGAATGAACAGTCGCTGCTGTTTATAACTAATGTGAAGAATTTCAGTTCAAATTCAGGTTTGGATAGCCAGTCTTTGGGGAAAAAACACTTTCTTTTAACATTCTAAAATGTGTCATCATGCTGAAGTACATTTACTTCATCACAACTGAAAAAACTCGTACCCATCACGAGATACTTTCGCCTCTTCAACATGTTTACCTCCAAAAGACTATCCAAACACGAGAAACCTATACACGACGGCAACTTGTAACAATAATAGCTGCAATACGCGGGACCGTCTGCGAGAGATGAAGAGAGCCATTAGCCAGCACTCCAGACACAATGACTGGCCATCCATCAACTTCTTCACCCGCTTTTTACCCACTCGCAGGGCGTGACGATAAACGGCGCCTTGTGAAATGGGGTGTGTGAGGAAACTACCCTCGCCCTCTCCCCCTAGAGCGGCCTCCGATGCAGCGGGGCAAATCCCTCCCGCGCTTGAACACGTGTTGAGAAATGGCTGGGTGGCGAAAACAAACTAGCAGTTCCATCGTCCGCACCGCATTTTGATGTTTTCTGACAGCTTCGCTCCGCCTGAAACAGCCCTGCCTCCTGGCATTGCGTCAAAAGCTGCACCCCCTCACCCTGACCTTGCAGTGCCGGAGGGTTGTGGGTGGAAGGAGGAGTAGGAGGAGGGGCAGCAGCAGCAGCAGGAGCAAGAGAAGCAGGACGAGACACAGCAGGAAGGGGAACAGCAGCAATGGAGACGGCCGCAGCAGTAACAAAGAAAAGATGGACGAACAAGAGGAGCATCAGATGCAAGGAGGAGGAGGAGGAGGAGGAGAGGGGCAGAACATTACAGAAGGCCACCAAAGGGATCAACACTGATCAGTCTCACGCAGCTTTTCGTAAATATTCGTGAATAACTGAATAATAATGCGGTTGAAAAATTTTATTTTGTCAATTTGCCTACTTGAGGATTTTTTTTTACTCACATGCGAAGCAAAAGTGAGTCTATGTACTCACCCGTTTCGTCCGTCCGGGCGTCCGGGCGTCCGGTCCGGGCGTCCGGGCGTCCGAAAACTTTAACGTTGGATTTTTCTTGGAGACTATTAAGTCTATCAATACCAAATGTGGCATGATGGTGTATGATGACAAGGCCTCAAAAACATACATAGTGACTTGTCCTTGCTTCAAGGTCAAGGTCGCAGGGGCCATAAATGTTGTCTAAAAAACAGCAATTTTTCACATTTTCTCAATTTTCTCTGAAGTTTTTGAGATTGGATACCTGACCTATACATGGTATATAGGGCAAAGTAAGCCCTATCTTTTGATACCAGTTTGGTTGACCTTGCTTCAAGGTCAAGGTCACAGGAGCTCTTCAAAGTGGGATTGTATACATATTTTGAAGTAACCTTGACCCTGAACTATGGAAGATAACTGTTTCAAACTTTATAATTATGTGGGGCACATGTTATACTTTCATCATGAGACACATTTGGTCACATATCATCAAGGTCAAGGTCACTTTGACCCTTATGAAATGTGACCAAAATGGGGTAGTGAACCACTAAAAGTGACCATATCTCATGGTAGAAAGTGCCAATAAGCACCATTGTGCTTCCTATGTCTTGAATTAACAGCTTTGTGTTGCATGACCTTGGATGACCTTGACCTTGGGTCAAGGTCACATGTATTTTGGTAGGAAAAATGTGTAAAGCATTTCTTAGTGTATGATGTCATTGGTAGGTTTAGTTGTTTGACCTTGACCTTGAAGGTCACCTGAAGGTCAAGGTCATATAAAGGTCAAGGTCAAGCATGTGAGTCGTATGGGCTTTGCCCTTCTTGTTTACCATGCACGGTCACAACTAATCGCACTCGATCACAGAACTTTCTCCAGCCTACACCCCACCTTTACGAAATGCGTATAATTACAAGAGTATGATCTTACAAGACTGGTGGGAGGTACGTGTGTGAGTTCAATGACTATATGTAAATGATACACACTACTCAGTCTCGAGCTGCATTGACCAGTTTTCAAGTTTTCTCACGAGAACGCTCACTGCCGAAGGCCTTTCGACCGTTCTAGCCCTGCTTTTTAACAACTCTTTCGTGGTGTGGACGTTACGCCACGTCGCTAACAGTCGAACCGTTTAACGATCAACGGATGTCTGCCGATGGATTTAGGGATTGTTTGCGGGTGCCTCAACATGGCACGTCACGGTTCGCTAGTCTGGGTCTGTAGCAGGTCTGGTCACAGATGACTGGCTACAAGACGGGTCTGCATTCTGACTGGCTGCTAACCCGCTGTGTCGAGAGTCCCATGCGACAGCATACAGGAGCTGACAGCGGTCCTGATTTAGTGATAGATTGTCCCCAGTGTCATCAGACTGAAGCCGTGGATGGGCTGTTTGGAAGGATGCCCAGCACCCGATGTTATCGCCCTTTCCACTAATGGACCAGTCGCGCGTCCGTGTCCGTGCAGGACAGCTTGACGGGTAAAGTTGTGTGGCGTATCTGCATTCGCCTGGGTAGCTTGCCATGAAAACTCAGATAGAGCATATAAAAACTTGAGCGCCTCTGCTCGTTTGAGATGCTACATCTAGATCTTCAAGAGAAAATTTAAAAAGCAGAATCACTGCCTACGCGCTGTCTACAAATGTACGTGACATGTCCGCATCCGTCTTCTTGGCAAGTGAAACTCGACGCAGCTGCGTGCACATCGCTTATTTCTTTAGTTTTCATTCAGGTTTTTTTTCCTTTTTAGCCTGCCCCATTTTTCCCATTTCGTCTTTTTAGTTTGGAATACGGCGATCCATTACACAGTGACAAGGTATTTCTCCAAGCAGGAAATCGGTTCCATTAAAGCTGCGCCCTTTTGCTAACACCCGGCATAATGTTCTTTGCGTTTTCCTGTGCCAGAGTTATCTTTTTGATCAAACCCCCATTATCCTCACCGCCCCCATCAAATCGTTGCGCCACAAGACGAATCAATAAGGGAGAAGGAACCCTCCTTATCCTCAGTTACGGGTTTATTGCTTAGATTTTTTTCCCTCTTCGCCTCCAAATGCTCAGCATCTTTTAGGGTTTGCGCGGCGCGTTCAGCCGACTGGCTCTTAATTCATTCGAGATTGCTGGCTAGGATTTTCCAGCGGAAAGCTGGGAGGTGAGGCTGTTTTTTTCCCTGTGCGCGTTTGACTATAGAATGTCCCCTCTTTGAAATACGGGCACAATCTGCTCGATAAGGTCGGTCTCTTGAGCTAGGAAGCATGGAGAGATGGTTTGAAGTGGTCAGGACGTTTCCCTGGGAGAGAGTGAAATCTCCCCTGATGAAAAGGCAACTGAGCGGTCTCTGGGAGCTCTCCGCCCCTGTATCAACACCGCGCGCTTTGGGAGCGATGCGGAGAGGAGGTGGATCTCCCCACCGCTGAATACAGGAGGAGTCCCCAAGCAGAATTGCGCTTCAAGTGCAGATAAGCGGTGAGGTGAGTGACGGATACAATTTACGGGAAGATGCGAAGTTTGATTCAAGCAGCTGCAATTCTGCCCAGTTGCGAGGCATGCTTGTGGTTTATCAGTTACTCTGTGTTGTCGTCCCCCTCATTCCCACCCCCCGTCCTTCCTGTCCTGTGTTTTATCTGATCTCTCTCTCTGTCTCTCTCTTTCTCTCTCTCAGTCTCTCTCTCTCTCTCTCTCTCTCTCTCTCTCTCTCTCTCTCTCATTGCCGCGGTAAATACCACACTCCATACTTGTACATAATGTCATTTTCAACAGACACTTCATCTTCATGAAAAATCAATGGACCCATGGCCTCGAAATAAAGTTCGGTTCTCAGTTTTCAATTCTCAGTTTTCATCTCTTTTGCTTCTATCTCTCTCTCTCTTTTTCTCTCTCGCTCTCTCTCTCTCTCTCTCTCTCTCTCTCTCTCTCACACACACACACACACACACACACACACACACACACACAACACACACACACACACACACACACAGAGTTCCTGCTTGTCATTCCCTCCCATCCCCCTGTGCTGGCAAGACTGCTAAGTGCGAGAATCAAATCGAATAAACAAGGACCAATAATTTTGACGCGGTAAGAAATGGATCGTGTCAGCTCTTACCCTCCTCCCCATTCAAAACCATTGGACAGTCGCACCACGGCTGTGTGGAACTGGCAGCAGACCAATTCTGTGCAGGCCATCAATTCACTTGTGAGTCCCCTATGTCCATGCACGAAGGGAAAGGTAACTGATTAGAATGCAGCCATGCCTCACTTACGACATCATGGTATAACCTCTCTCTCTCTCTCTCTCTCTCTCTCTCTCTCTCTCTCTCTCTCTCTCTCTCTCTCTCTCGCTCTCTCTTCCTCTCCTGTTTTATTTTTCCTTGCCATATATTCTAAGACCTACGGACCAAATGTATTGTAGAGCATTTACCAAGAGTAAATCAAACGTATTACCTTTACTTGATTGATGGCACGTTTACCTAAAAAAGAAGTCGCAACGTACGTCTACTATGTTTTGCAGAGGCGACGCTAATTGTTAGCAACCATTGCATGGACGATACCATATATATCATGAGGACCGAGGTATCATGCATTTCAAAGAATATTAAAACGCATTTGATTTACACGATTTAGCATGTTATTGTATTGAACAGGTGTTGGATGATCCCTTGTTATGGGCCGCTGATCTCAGGCAATGGATTCTGAAATCTGATTTCTCTCCTTGTTCCTGTATCGTCCCTGCTCTTCCTCCTACATCTTTCTTCTTTCCTCTTTTACGTAAGTGCTCCTAATTCCAACACTCCACCCTTCTTCATTTTCACCGCCTTACCCCAACGTTCATCCCCCGCACCTCTGCAGTATGCAAACCGTGTAAGAATGCAGGAGTCGCTGCAGCCCCCATGCTTGTAGGGGCAGTGGCGCCAGAACGAGCCGGAAAATGTTTGCCGTGCATTATTTAACGATCCTCGCCGTGGCCATCTTTCTTGTTCAGTGCTGGAACTGTCCCGCTGTAGTCGCGAGGAGTGTTTACCAGATAGTGATTACGTGCGCTGAGCGCTATCAATTGTTTGCTTTCGCAGTGCAAGGCAAAAACGAATGAACACAACCAATCGTTGTCGCCTTTGCAAAAAGCTCATGTGACGCTTTTTCACACATGTTTTCCAGAAGCGGAGCAATTGGGCGAGGCATGTGCGTTTGTACGTGACGCCGCAGATTGAGTTTTTGAAATAAGATAATGAGGATGTCATGTTCTAGTGGGAATGCGTCAGAGAGGTGGGTGCACGCTGGCATGATGCGGGCTTCCCCATACCTGCCACGCAGACTTGCCGCTCTGGTGAGAACAACGTCAGAAACATTGACAAGTTCCGCATGGAGTGAACCTACTACACTGCTGTCGATTGTGGATGCATGCATTTGAATGGCGACAGTGTTCTACTTCCTGTATCCAACGGATATCTCCATGAGCAACATGTTTCCAGCATTACTGAAGGGCCTGCAAAAACGTGTTTTCAGCGTCGTCGTGGTCTTTGCTGAATGTGATTTTGTCCAGCATTTATTTTGTCTGTTGCTGCTGCTACTACATGTATTAGGGCTGCAGCTGTTGCGGTTGCTGCTCCTCCGCCATTACCAGCACAACTTCCAGTGCAAGCACCACCATCACCTCCACCATGACCGTTACCACCACCACCTTCATCACTACTACCACCACCACCACTTCCATCACCACCACCCCAACACCATCGCCACCCAACAACCACTATCTCAACACCACCACCTCACCACCACCACGACCATCACCACCACCACCTCCTCCTCCTCCTCCTCCTCCTCCTCCTCCTCCTCCTCCTCCTCCTCCTCCTCCTCCTCCTCCTCCTCCTCCTCCTCCTCCACCTTTTCCTCCTCCTCCTACTCCTCCTCCTCCTTATTCCTCCTCCTTATTCCTCCTCCTCTTATTCTTTCTCCTCCTCCTCCTCCTTCTTCTTCCTCCTCCTCGTCATTATCGGTTTCACTGCCGTCACACATTTCATCGTCGTTTTAAATAGTATCAATAACATCTTTACCACTTTAAACCCAACATCACACGACGGATGTGGTTCCCTTTCAAGTGGCACACACGAAAAGGTCCTGTTGCCGTGATATCAACTCTTTGTAGCGAAAGCTTGTTGCATGACTGTGTGTTCTTGCGGGACGAGATTGGTCCAAATGTCACAGGGCGCACGTCCGGTTGTCTGTGCTGCTGGCGTCAGATCTGCAGAATTCTAGTCGGCTCGTATTTTGACGCCTGCGGCCTCACCCCTGATCCTTGACGGCACGAACACGGTCTAGAGTTTCCCGCCTGTCCCCTTCCTCCCCGGTGGGTTGGGGGTAAGGGTACACTCCCGGCATCCCCCTACACTGTTTGTGCAAGGCGAATTACGAGGAAAATCGAGACTTCACTCGTTCTTACTCTAACCAGCTGCAGTGATTATCGGGATCCACGGTCTTACATAGCCTGCAAAGGCTGACAGGCTGTATAACTCCATCTATTTGCCCTGTAAGAACCCTGCCGACCTTGCCGGGCCTGGAACGGCCAGACTTAGATAGCTCTCTTTCATGCCAAACACAAGAATCTGTTTTGTTTTACCTCAAGTAAGTATACATTTACCTCTCGTCGTAGGCTTCGTGCAAACGGATAAGGAAGTACAATAATTTTTGTTTGTTTTTGTTTGTTTTTGGTGTGTGTGTGTGTGTGTGTGTGTGTGTGCGTGCGTGCGTGTGTGTGTGTGTGTGCCCGAGTGCAAAGACGCTACAAAGAGATTTTATTCGAGTAGAATTGAAAATGTTCTGAAGACCTGTAATGCTGCTAGATAAGCAGATTACTTGTTGTACCTGTTCAGTAAAAACAGACGCGCAGAATCTTGTAAGAAAAACATTCCGTATGTCACCTCGTGTTCAGGTCCTCATAGGTTTTGAAGGATCTTGGGGCGGTCCGAAATAGCCTCTGTAGTCATATCGGATATATTATTTACTTCAGTTGTCAGCGAAAGTCCAACTAGTAAATCAGATAAAACGGGCAAGGTCCGAGTTAAAGTCGAAATGAGCACACATAATAACTTACATAAACAAACATTTAAATTAGAAACATACTCTCAGGGACACTGAAATTATGTTGTATTTTATCTCTAATAATTGTGGTTTCTGTTGTCATCATAGTTATTTGCACAGGTAAGAAATCCTCACAGGAAGAGATCATGGAATGAACCCATGACTGACACAATTACTTGTCTTGTGTCCATCTTACTTTATTCGGAATAGGGTGAAGACACTGTATGAAGGAAGCACACCAGTGAGTGACCTATATTTTCAAAACCCAATTACTTCCACGACAACTACACAGACAGCTCAGATGGAGAGCAGTCCATTCATCTTGGACCACGCCGTGACCACGGCGTCAGAAGACAAAGAACAGAAGCTATGAAGGCGAGTGGAGCACGCCAAGGTAAGGTGTGGCTCCCAGCCGCCTTCTTGAGCCGCGTATCCTGGCTTCCTTTGTCTTGCAGCCATTGTTGCTTGAGTGCCGACATCTGATGCCGCCACGTTTAAGATGAGAGACATCGGTTAGATCATATTCCCTCTGGCCTGCAGTTTTGTGAAGGCTTTGTGAGAAATGACCAGGGGCTTATCACATCGTCGCTAGAACTCGGTGACTGGAATGACTTCTGGAGTGCGCATGTCAGCGCTCCTCACGCGCCTTGTAGGAGGTCCCCACCGCTACGAAATGCTTGGCGTCAGTTTGTCTCGCGTGTCTTTGGGCTGTACACCGTCTGTCGGCTTTGTTAGTGTGAACGAGACAGAACGCATCGATCGAGCAGGAATCTAAGACCGACGAAGTAGGCACATTGGATATATCAACATTACACGTTTTACGACTGCGCGTAAACAGTATCATCCTGGAAGCACGTGCGTAGTAAAGTTGTGTTCCAACACAGAACGCCATTGTTTAGTCAACAAAAGCCATATAATCTGATGATTTAACAATGTGCCACTTGTGACCTCATCAACAGCTGACAAACAGCTGTGTACTCTGGAGTAGTTGTGTTATGAGCAACAGGACCACGTGCCAAAGCCAGGATACTCACAGGAAGTAATTCAATCCCAACTTGATTGCCCTGTGTACCTCACTGTGATGCAGAAACAAAGACTTGATAAAAAGCTTTTAAACAGATATCATACTCGCCCAGGCTGATTCGTGGTCGATGCGATCAAGCGACCGCAATGTTCAGAAATCCTAGTACAGGCACTCGATACGTAGAATGACGTAGTGATTGCAGGCAATACACGATCTACAGATACACTGATGAAGAAGAAAAAAACCCCGGTCAAACGCTCGCATAAAACAATATATTGTATGTGTGTGATGAAACGAGATATTCACTTATGTCATTATGTCGAATGGAGTCGTAGAGCTTAAGATCTGCAAAACAGCATGCTTTATTTGTCTGTGTGTTTTGAACTGACAAGCAGTTCACAGGGGTAAGAAAACAAACGCAGAAGCACCATTTGGCACACTGCCAGCGCCCTTAAACCCACCTCTTATTTCGAATGCTGCGCCCGTGCAGGTGATGCCACAGCCTATTGCGTTGTCGTTGCTATGGAAAAGGAGAGAGACATCAAGGGCAAGGGTGCAGAGAAGCAAAGAAGGAGATGGAGGACGACGTCGATGTTGACGACGGCGACGACGACGACGACGACGACGAAGAAGAAGAAGAAGAAGAAGAAGAAGAAGAAGAAGAAGAGGAAGAGGAAGAGGAAGAGGAAGAGGAAGAGGAAGAGGAAGAAGGAGGAGGAGAAGGAGAAGGAGACGAACAAGACGAAAAAGAAGGGGACGAACGAAGACGGTAAGTTAGCTTTATGAGCCTCGAGACCAAAAGAAGCTGTGTTATTTCTTTCTTTGCCATACAAATTAATATTTTCAGTAATGACAGATGGAAGATCGGAAGCACTCTTCTATGAGACCAAAGAAAGGTCACCTTTTAAAAATAGAAATATTAGGGAGAGAGAGAGAGAGAGAGAGAGAGAGAGAGAGAGAGAGAGAGAGAGAGAGAGAGAGAGAGAGAGATTCTCATTAAGACCATGCATAAACGGCTTTTGAAAAGCCGATGTTACTTGGGCACTACATCCAATACATAAACCGATATGATGAAAACGTATATCGCGCTATGGAAACATGTCGTTGTAATTATCGGAACCTTGACGCCCTAAGTCAAAGTGTCGGGGAATCGATACATGTTTCTTTCATGGAGACGCGCTAATGGCAATTACATTACCTTGGAAGAGTCGCGGGGATGCAAAGAACCAGGGTCAAAGCAGGAAAACACGTATGGAAATGGTTGGAAAGCCTGTAAGGCTTTCATTCACTTACAGTTTTTGTCCTATTATGTCAGTCGTCTCCTAACCCAAATTTTTTCTCAACGCGGCTTATTCTTCGTCGATGTGCGTGAATGCGTGCCGAGCCGTTGATAGAACAGAGTGATTCAACATCAAGAGCGCGAGCTGACTCATCAGGGTGATGATCACTACAAATTCGGTTGACCTTCACTCTAGAGAGAAACCCCATTTCCTGGGGAAAGTTCTCTCCCGCACAGCATTGTCTTGAAGTGCCCCATAAACTGATTATTAGGAATCGATCTCCTTCTCATCGTTAAACGCGGAATGTATGGATGAAGCATGACGTCTCCTGAGAGACAAATTATCGCGAGTGGATGCAAGGATGTTTCTTTGTCCTAGTTACAAGGACAAACCAATTTTGCTTTGAGAATCTGTCTTTTGGACTAGGAATCCAGAAAGTAGTGAGATCTGAACGCTCTTGACTATCGTTATTGCACATCTCCCATTCACAATGTATCATGTACGCTTAAAGACTCGATCCCAGAATAGTTACATGGTGCAGTATCTGGAAAAGGATAATGCATCGGTATGGAACAGAAGGAATCGCAGTTTTGTGAATACTCTACATGATTAAATAATGGAGTTTTCTAACCGTCGTGCATTGAAAACAGCGTTATATGATCATTAGTGTTTTGAATAATGGCCTGCCTTTACTGGTATACGAAAAGCAGTATGGCGCATAGTTACTGTCAAGAATGTATGGATTTGAGAACTCAGAATCTCTCATATCAACTGATAGTGAACATAAAGGTGCACTTTTCTTTCTGAGCTGCCTTTTCAGAATCAGTGTCTTGCATCAGCGTCATCGAATAAACCCTGCTTTGTTATTTATCCGAGTAGGTTTGCACAGTGCGTGCGGTTTGATATTCCCTTTGTCAGTTCAAAGGTTGGTCTTTGTGCTTCATGGCAGCCTCCAGTAGCACTGGCACCATCGGCTACCCAGGCTTTCAGGACATGATGATCAAGCTTTGGCGCAAAAAGTGCAAAGGTCAGATTGGCTGACCGGCACCACTAAAGCAAACATATTGCACTAGGAACCAAGAAATAGCATTTAACGTGAGGAATGGGGTTTGCAACGTCCCAACTGGGAATGCCGATATTGTTCTTACTCATACGTACCCTGAAATGTTCAAATTAACTGGAGACTGTACTGCTCCATACCAAACGCAGTAGGCACAGTAGTGAAACAACATTCTTCCCAAAGCACCACTACTTCCTAAACACAGCTAGGGACCCAAAACCGAAGGCAGCATATCAGACTCAGAGCCATTCTTACCAGGGCCAATATGAGAGAAGGGAGAAGGACGCCAAGACGGCTTGCAAAAGACGGGGCCAAGCACAGTCATAAAAAGCCGCGCGTTGCCTGGGGCCAGGGGAAATGAAGTTTTGGCGGGAGTGTTGCGCTGGGCGGGGAGGGTCCTCCAAGACTGGATTCCTCTGCCCTGGGACAAGTGGAGGTGCCGAGAGGACGGAACTCCTCTAGAGCCCCAACGCCGGTCTGGATCAATCATGCCCACAGGCTCTGCAGCCCGCCCACCTAGCGTTATGTAGTGCTACACACGCCACAATGGTGAGCAGATGCGGAATTGATCACTGAAAATATGAGGAAAAAGCTCCGTGGTTGAGGTTTTTACCACCTTCTTTTCTTCAAGAAAGCTTCCTTTGAGTGGTTAGTCTAAAGACTTCTTGACAGAGATTGCCTAGCGTAACGAGTGCAGAAACCATGTGAAAGCTGGTGTTTTGTCATAATCAAGTTAGTTTTTGAAAGCAGGATGCATATAAACATGTAACGAACACTTTGGAGGACATTGCTACATGTATAACACACAGTACAGGGTTACAAAATACATGTGCACAAATGTGTAAAAGGCATTCTTGCATGCATGCAAAGATGATGATGATGATATGATGATGATGATGATGATGATGATGATGATGATGATGATGATGATGATGATGATGATGATGATGACTGGATTTTTATGGCCTGTCAAACTTTGTTGTTTATATAAAAACAGTTGATCACGGAAATATTACTTGAGTAAGAGTTCGAACAAGTCACGATTTCCCTCGTTTTCGCATCTTGCTAATCACGCAGGGAGACTCGGTAGGTCAAGTCTTACTCCCAGCTAACAGATGGATGCATGAACGTGAAGTGTGCTAAAGTGCATTCATGTGCACATTCTTTCTTGCTTCCAAGCAGTGCGCATGCATGGACTCGTGTCTACACTTCAGTTTAAAGAAGTGGATATATAGTGACTGGTCTTATATCTTTTCATTTATTAAATTCTGTCTGGATTCATTCCAACCAGTTGTTGATTTACGTCTTTGACAGTTTCGCCACATGCTCGCAATCCCGCAGGCTTGGGCTAGGCAAATACATATATTTCAGGAGTGGCGATGCTGCATGGACAAAATAGGACGACAGAATGGCCGATGGCGATTGCGTTTCCCTGCGCTTCACTTCTGCCTAGGGATGGGTCTTCATCCCCTCACCCCCAGACCACAGGGCTTGGTGGGGGGGGACTTTTTTCCAAGGCAACGTGTAGCTCATCAAGGGCTACCCTTTGGTTGATGAACACGTAGCCTTAGCCTGGGGAAAGGCACGTGTCTGCCAATGCCAGTACCAATGCGGTCATCTCTACAGAGCGCCACTGCAGTCTGAAAGAGGGCGAATAAGGAACTGAGCGAGCGCACACACCCAAATCCATCAGATGATAGGCTGCGGTTGGACGGCCACGCCGTCAGTAAGATCAATTAATAAGGGCATTCAGGATTGCAATGTGAATTATTCACTGTGAAAACAGGGTCACTAACAAGCGAAAGTTTGATTGGGTGGGGGTGAGAATTGGTACTTGAATAATGCATATGAGAAAGTAGAACATGAAAGAATTTGCACACGCATGAACGATGCCCTCTTGGAGGCTGGTGTATAAGACTCTCACGCTGCAGAAGATTCGTGACTGTAGGTGCACCTCAGGAGGAACCTGTTAAAGGTACTGCAAGCGCCGACTTTCACTTCAGTGGACTCATCTTCTGCACCTTAACCGAGCATTTTTTTTCGATAGCTGAAAATGTTACCGCACACTAGAAATGCGTGAGAGTAAACGACGAATAATTTTCACAGCTTTAACAAATTTAGTCTTTCCCAGTGCGATTAGCAACTTTGTCGGTTTCATGACAGAAACTGTATGAATGTTTGGTAAGTCCTAGTTGACATTTATTCGTCTGCGTGAAAACTGAGAATTATATGCAATGTATATTTAGTTACTTCTTTGCCAAGCTATTGAAATATTGTTGCAGTACTTCATGGTTCATGTTTGATACTAGTACCTTATTTCCGGATGACGAGAAAAGAATGGTTGAATTGGAGTTGCAAACGATCTAATATCTGCTCTCACAAACACACTTTGTTAATTCAGCATTCAAAATAATGTCTCGCGAGCGTATGCTCGATGATACACTTTTTCATGGACCGTATAAAAAGGTGAATTCTGATCTTTTCCGAAAATGGCGTTTATCTTTCTGACAAAAAGCACTCATAATCTGTCAACCTTTATCTTCAAAATATCGTATTCGACCTGATGTGTTCGGACCACTTTGAAATAAGTATGCGTTACCTGTAACTCTCTTCCATTATTTCTGCATCCTCTCGGGACGTTAGAATCACAGCAGTGCATCAAGTGCATTGATATCCGTCTTCGAGGGGAAGTGATGAATGAGGAGAAAAGTTTGTGGGAGGGAAAGGAGGGGGGAGGGGGTGGGGTGGGGTGGGGGGAGGAGGGGGATAGAAATAAAGGGGGAGATGGGTAAATTCAAGCTGTGGGGAATGGTGGTGGATGGAGGAATGGGGGGAGGAAGGGAGGGAGGGACGAGTGGATGGATGGAAGGAGGGAGAAAGGGATGGGTGGATGGGTGAATGGATGGATGGATTCACTTCATCTGTGCACATGAACGCTGCTATGGAAGGGATCCGCTTCTTCGGCCGTGGCGCCAGATTAACGTCACAGCAGACCACATGCAGTTTTATCTCCAGTGGTTATCTCCTGGACAGAAATGAAATGGATGGTGCGGGTTGAACGTACTGGAGACGGAGGTGGTAGGGTATAGGAGATGGGGGCAAGAGGAAACAACAGAACAGGGAGAAACTAGGAAACGCGCAATGGGGAGTTGGGTAGGATGGGGGGATGAGGAAAAGGGGGAGTGAAGGGAGGGCAGCGGCTGAAATAGCCTTAGTCGGATATGGCGAGATTTTGATGAACCAGAATTCAGTGTTTAAGCACGGGGTTTATTTTTCGCAATGACCGCAATTTTAAGGCACACAGCTCCTCTTTTTGCTTGTAGTCCCTGTCGCGTTGCGGTCTGAATGGCCTCCAAATTAAGGTTTTTGCCCGCGATGGCCTCCTCATTCCAACCAATGAAATCAGCTGCCAGTGCCTTTCGATGTAGCTCCGCATGCAAGAGTCATCCGAGGGGGTGGGGAGATGGAAGTGCAGGGAGTGGGAGAGGACGCACGAAACTGTAATCCTCAGTGGCGCGTCTGATGGGTCCACAGCAGTTGTTTTCATTCATATCTAATCAGAAAATCCCTTGGTATGTTTATTGGATTAAGGGCATTATTGTTTTAATGCATTTTAATTACTGCATCGCGGGCTGAGCTTCCCCAGCGACAACAATTTTGGAAATGCAAAATTAAATCTAGCCATACTTTTGCTCTAGTCGGTAGAATTGTGGAAATTTGGTTTACGATGAAAGGTCGTGTGCTCGAAATAATTCCATAATCAACTTTCGACTTTTACTGGAGGGGAAAAAGAAAAGGTCACCTTGAATTCTGAAAAGTAACAAAACACACCGTCAACTGGATAGACGGGTTTTCCCCTGCAAGACTTCGTAAGCCTACTTTCAAGTCTGGCTTCCCTAGTAGCTTTTTGAAAATTTGGGTCAAATAGAAGAATTAAGCTTCTTTGCAATTTTTATCAAATAGAAGAACTTAGTTTTTACTATTCCGAGTCAAATAGAAAAACCTAATTTGGCGCGCGTGTCCACCCTCTGGGAAATCCCAGTGACGTCATGTGCGTGACGTCTAAAGCGAAGCAACTACTCCAGGGCAGCTCTACATAAAAAAACACAAATGAATACATGAAAAAACGCACAACTCTTGGTCGTTCGTTAAAACAAGGACACATGGTGAAGCGGAGAAAAACTACAAGGTGTCAGACGGAACAGAAATTGACACATCTTCCACCCTAAAAGACCTGCGCCAAGCTCGTCAAGTGAAGACCTTAGCCGTAGGGAGGCCTGGCACGAGTGCTCTCTTTTGACATTTACCATCGTTTTAAAAAAGGACAGAGAACTCTGTTGTGGATGCGTGGTCAAAGAGAGGCTCAGCGAAGCATGACCCACACCAACGTTCCGCCAATTTTGCTGCTTTCCAAACTCCCTGGAGACCCTTCTCCCACCCCCACCCCCACCCCCCACGCCCGCCTGTCCCTTTCTTACCCCACATTCACACACTCAGTCACTCTCACTTCACTCCCTAACCCTCTTGGCCAGGCCGGAGATGCAAAAACAGAATGGCGATCAATAGAAAGCCAACAAATTCTTGACCCTGCACAAGAAGAGCTCCCTACTGACGCAGAAGTCTCCGGGATCCTCGCGAACAGATTGCGTTGTCGTCCTATGGGGGGCTTCCACGTGGAGTCCTGAGAAAGCCAACTTCTTTCAAAACGCCGTATGTGGCTCCCCAAGCCGGGGTTGGATCAGACGGAATAACAGGGCTTCTTGTTACAATCGGCGTCTGGAGGAGAGACGAAAGCCTGAATGCATGCCCGGAAGAGAACACCAAGTTGACACCTTTTTCTGTGCATGCATGCACGTGCCCATGGGTACATAGGTCTGTGTATGTGCCTATGTGTGCATGTGTATGTGTGTGTGTGTGTGTGTGTGTGTGTGCGCGCGCGCGTGTGTGCGTGCATGTATACGTACTCATGAGCGTATAAATGCTTATACGTGACTGTGAATGGGGAAACAAGGCTTTAGTTGGAAAGATGACAAAATGATATATTTCTACCACAGAATCAATCATTCATTCATGCATATTCTAGAGAAAATGACATGTTTATAGAGGGAATCTATAATGGTTTTCCAGTGATGTAAAATTCCGAAAAGTATTATGAAACATACTGCGCTGATACCCTTCCTCAGTGTTGGCTCAAAAACTATTTTGCCGACTTTAGCTTTGTCATTCCCAGTCACATATGTGGCGGTATGTATACAGCGTCTTTTACACGAAAACCTAACGATTTAGACTAGAGAGAAGACATTCAAGAACATTCAAAGGAGTTTAAATGAGCGAGG
>JAWQFJ010001495.1:213901-246401 GCA_034096865.1 Theodoxus fluviatilis | reverse complement strand
CGTTTGCCACTGTCCAGAGTCAGGACGCGACATGCGAACGGGGATGGAGTATAGGAGGGACGGCATGAACACGACATAAGATGAGATCAGTGGAGAGGAATGGCGATGTAATGGATGGCGCAAATTGCTTGATGACGTTATTAGGGGATCGTTCCATGCACGATAGCTTTGCTGCCTGTCCCTTCTACCGCTCTCAGCTGTGTAGTGAGCAGGGGCGCTCTCGGTCTCTCTATAGCGCTGTGTGTACCTCGAGTGTTTCGGTCTGCGGTATCTAGGACTTTCGTGTGGCCTTTTTAGCTAAGGGTTATTTCTTCAATGTTTAACAAATGTTTAACAAACTTTGGGACGGGTGCTTCGTTGTTGTATTTTTGCAGTGATGTTTAGTTTCTGTGGTTAACTGAATGTCTCTTCTGCCCCCAGCATAACGAATTTATGAATTAAGTTATCAGAAACGTGACCGTGCATAAGAAAACAAGGCTAAAATACAAAAATGTCAAAATTAAATGTTTCAGCCGTAATATAGATTTATGTATTCATGCACATTCCTGGAAGAAAAAGTCCCAGCACGTTTATAGAGGAACTGTTTTTTGATGAGAAAATTGTATTCGTTATTTAGTGCCTGATAACTTTACGGCGTTTTCTTGAAAACTGCTTTTGGTACCTCAGCTTCGTTTCTCATACGCGGTCATAAATGTCCGAGTCATGTTAAAAGTAGATTGTCTCAATACGTCGTCAGAGGGATTTGCAGCAACTCAGTAAGTAGTGGAGATAGTTTCAGTGTTTAGAATTAAGTACTAGAGTACATGTCTGGTAAAATACTAAATTGTTCTGTACGAATGTCGGAGCTGCTGTGGAGATGGAGACGTTGGATGTGTCAGAAAAGGGCGCCAGGAAATGCAATATACACGCTCAAGCCCATGCCAATTTGCACGCAATTTACACGGTGGCTCATTTGCAATGGAATTCATTACTGAAGAAAGACAACACATTCAACAAAGCACACAAGTTCTAATAGCACCCGCCAGTGCTTTCATGGCCTTGAGATTCCACGGATTAGAGGGAGGAGCAGGCTGACTGATGGAACTGTTCTGCCAGGAACAAGGTCAGCTCCAAACCGACTGGATAGCGCACCGTCCCCCCCGCAGAGGCATCACGCCAGATATTACGCAGGCCGTCATAGGACGCTCTGATTCCTGACTAGATGAATGTCTTGAGGGAACCTGAGCAGTCTTCTGGAGGAGGGACACCTTTCGGGAGCCTCTTCGGCAGTCTGCAAGCCCCGCTGCGTCCGTGTGCTTTCATTGACCCGTAGAAGCCTCTAGCCGGATGGCTGTGACGGGCTGGTCAATTGGACATTGTCCACTCTTCCCGCCCAATCCCTGACAATGGAGAGTCTGCCAAGGGACGTCGGGGAGACGGGAAGGGCAGCAGTCTGGCCGAGGGCGAGACAATCGTCGCAGTAATGTCTTCTCTGCGGCTCCTGTTTTGGACCGTCCTCATGGACACTGCAGACTGCACTCAACACCTCCTGCCTATTTCCGGTGAGAAAGGTCCGATGGTAATTTCTTTGGCCTTGAGGCAGTCTTGTCAGCTGCCCGTGTACGTCTGGCTCGCTGGCTGGCCTATAGAGGAATCACCGTCTGCCTCTTGGCGGCAAAATTCTCGCACTTAGCCTCCCGACTTGAAACCGAATGAATGGTCACTGTGTTGGCATTCTTTGGCAATGAGCATACAGAAGCACGCTATAGGCATTATCGACTACTTGGTATCTTCCCTTCATCTCTGAGCTATTCGTGGGAATACGCGATTGCCCTGCATGATTATGTTTCAATAGGCAAGGTAACTCCAACTGATATTATCACGATGTCCAGTCGATACATTCCCGGAATAATGTTGATGAGATCTGAGCGACCGCGCACTAACCTCACTGGGCTGCGCCTATAAACATGGATAACAACGATGCTATTCTGAGATGTGGAATAGAAATTCAGGCCTTGCAATGTTTCCACATAAGATTTGGGATTCTTCATTAGGTCTGAAGCCAGTCAAAGCTATGAAGGTGCTCGTGATTCTGTGCTTTCAGGGCATAGAGGCTGCAAACTAAAGTTTTATTCTCGATTTCTTGATGTCGAAACTATGATTCTTTCGTCATTGAGCTATTTGCAGTCGAATACAATTTTGTCGAACTGAACTAAGTTTATCCCAAAGTTAGCATTAACAGCAAAATCGGGCAATGGGAAAGAACAAAGGGACGGAAGGTGGGGGAAGATGGGATGGGATGGTTAGGCAAAGGTGAATATTCTTCGAATCATACCTTGAGACTGATAACCATATGAGCCGAAGGAATAATCATTCCGGGGGGATTGTAGTTGTCTGAACTAAATGAGATTTGTTGACAAAATGATAATGGTGTGGCGATTCTCTTCTGCAATTTACACATTTTACCAAGACATTTCTCAGAAAGTAATTATCCTACAATACGTAAAACACACACGCACATACATGTACACACACATAAACATACGCACACAAACACAAACACACACACACATTCACAATCACACACACACACACACACACACACACACACACACACACACACACACACACACACACACACACACACACACAGGCTTTCGCAGACACTTTCACACACACACACTTTCACACACACTCACAATTTTATACACAAACACACAAACACACACACACACACATACACACACACACACACACACACACACACACACACACACACACACACACACAAACACACACACACACACATAAATACTTTCACACACACACTTTCACACACACACTTTCACACACACACGCACACGCACACCACACACACGCACACGCACACCACACACACACACACGCGCGCGCGCACACACACGAACTCGTACCCCTTTTTTATTTGCCCTTCTATTTTTAAAAAAAGAGAGGAAACGGAGGAAAGAACGCCATTTTCACGTTGGGGTCCCTGGAGACTTCCACCGAGAAGGCTGAGGGGAAAAAACGTCCCAACAGAATGCAGGACCAGGGGAAGGACGTGCCCGCTACGTGCCTGTTTGGCGTCTGTGCGAGGAAAACCCTCGAGCCTGGCTCGGGAGGAACTTGAGTTGACAATCGTTCCTTTCCCTCGCCGTCGTCCCGCTGCTGCGCACAGGAGCATCGCTGCAAATTTCATTGAGGCGAGTGCAAACGGAGAAGGAATGTGACAGGCCAACGGAGTTTCAATTACAGCCGGGCAGGAGAGCCCTTCCTCCCCCAACCTTTTTTCCCCTTCATCCACTCCCATGGCAGATGAGCCTCGGTGCCATGAGCTGTTATTCACTTCCCGCCAAGAGCGAAAAATACAGTAGCAGCAAATTAAATCGACAAATGGTCATCCCGCATTCCAGAGAAGGAGAAGGCAGCTATGGAAAGGAAGGACAAGGAGGACGAGGATGAGAAGGAGGACGAGAGGGAGGACGAGGAGAAGCATGAGGAGGAAGAGGAAGACGAAAAAGAGGAGGAAGACGAGTAAAGGGGAATAGTATGACAGACGACGACGAGTAAGACGACAATAAACTGAAGGTTGAGAAAGAGGAAGACAAAGTGGTCCACGAAAAGAAAGCCAAAGAGGAGGAAGAAAACAAGGCGGAGGGGGGCGACTGCAGATGAAGAAGACAAGAATGAAGGAGGAGGAGGAGGAGGAGGAGGAGGAGGAGGAGGAGGAGGAAGAGAGGAAGAGGAAGAGGAAGAGGAAGAGGAAGAGGAGGAGGAGGAGGAGGAGGAGGAGGGAGGAGGAGGAGGAGGGAGGAGGAGGAGGGAGGAGGGAGGAGGGAGGAGGGAGGAGGGAGGAGGAGGAGGAGGAGGGGGGGGGGGGGGGGGGGAGGGGGAGGGGGAGGAAGAGGAAGAGGTAGAGAGGAGGAGGGGGAGGAGGAGAAGGAGGAGGAGGAAGGGGAGGAGGAGTGGGAGGAGTGGGAGGAGGGGGAGGAGGGGGAGGAGGAGGAGGAGGAGGAGTAGAGGAGGAGGAGGAGGAGGAGGAGGAGGAGGAGGAGGAGGAGGAGGAGGAGGAGGAGGAGGAGGAGGAGGAGGAGGAGGAGTGATGGAATAGCAGCTGCCTTATAAAGAGAAAATGCTACGGCCTTTGCCTTGCCGCGTAGGAAGGCAGCATCGATTGTCTGCCACTTACAGCGAGACACATTCCCTTGGCGAAACTGAAATGGGTGCTAACGGGGTGAAAAAGAGAGAGGTTCTCCATTTGAAGTCGAAAATGACCGAATTTCGCGCACAAAACTTTCTGTAAACGTTTCATGACGGTCACGGTTATGAGGACATCTTCTATCAATAGTGTCAGCTCTGTCTTGGAATAAATCATATTATTTGGAGAGAAAAAAATTGTGCACGAGGAAATGTGTACCTCCAGCTTCAGTGTTGAATGACAGATAAGTACAGTCACACAACTTTCGCGGTAATATTCCGGAGGTCTTTGGTCTCTAGTCAACACGGATTGAATGATTAACTTCTCTCATTTCTGTTATTTCCTCATCAAGCCACCTACTCTAATCCTCTCGTTAGGCTTGAGGTTATTACTGCACCACTCTGGTGCATCGCCAATTTTTGACCTGACTTCAGGAAGTCTTCGCCGGCTTTTTTCCAAAGAGAGCCTTTCCCGACGACGCAAAGGCCAATTAGGCACGACGCGTCATGAGAGTCGTCAATGTGGGGTGGGGCGAGAGAACGACCCACTTTTGCTCTATTGCTGCGGCGTCGAGCCAATGGCCCAAGCAACCCAATCGGTCGTGGGAGACGTCGACGTCTTACGCCATGAAGATCTTGCACTTGCTGCTGGCAAAGAGGGGAGCTGTTCTTTTCCTTCACGAGTTCTCCTGGACGCACCGAAGCGGGTAGCCATAAGGAGTGTCTCTCTTACGTCTCATGTCACGGGGGCTTGAGAGCTGCCCTGAGCAGATTGAGAGAAAACTTCATCTAGAGTGGCCATTTTGTCCACTGGGTTATCGCGGAAGTGCAGGCCTGCAGCCGGCACGCCGCCACCTTCTTCTCGTGGTGAACGGTCAGTCAATAACGCGCTCTCGAGCAGGCGGTGACGCCTGAAACCGTTTGGTGAATTTTTGCAAAGGCCGATCCAATTTTTCACCCTCGAAGGGGTCTTCCGATGTGAAATTATCTGGTAAATAGAAGTTAGAGAGCTGTCAAAACAGCCATTCACCACCGCTGACTGGGCGCTCGAGCGAGCAATCTGCGACTGTTTACTCTATCGAGTCGCGGCAACAGACGTGTTTTTTATCCTCGAGATCCAGATGTCGGTTCGTGCTGTCTCGTTGACGTGTGTTACCTCTCGAGATGCTGGGAATAGACTGCAGTGTAGATGGAGCAGGAGCAGCTATGACAGCCTGTCTTTGATGGGCCCACGACTGCAGGCTCTGTGTGCAGCTCACTGAAGCCGAAGACTTTGGAGAACAGATCATCTCTTGTGTGCTTGAAGACAGTCCTTCTCAGACTGTGTGACAAAAGAGCTATCATCTGAAACTTAGCTTATGTGAGCAATTTTTGCATTTTTAAGCATGATAAATATTTCTCTACATGTGAATGAAGTGGATACAGTGCAACCTAATTTGCAGACCAGCATATACATGTAAACGCAACAATGAGAAATATATATTCATGCTTTGTATCTTTGCTTTTTGGGTGCTGTTCCATGACTGCATTATTTTTACTGCTGTTTCCTATAACTGATTCCTGCAAGGACGATTTTGAGAAGCAACTCAGTGTTGATATAAGGGAATGATAAAACCACAGAATATCCTACCTCTTGCAACAGTTGCCACCACTTAAAACTTGGACAAATAAATAAACTTACCTTGTCTCCCAGCACAAATGAATATTACATACTGTATGCTGCTGATGAGATCTGACATGATTCGAAGGGAATGATGATAACATCCAGAGGCTAAATGAAGACAAATATGATGGACGCAATGCCGGCAATAACGAAGACGAAGTCGACAACGACGAAAGCGATTATAGTAATGATGATAACCGCCACGATAATAATATGGGCTGTATTGACATCCAGCTGAGGCTGGCAAGGTTGGCCATTCAACTCCTGTCAATGCAGTCTCGCTCTCAGATCCTCCGACAGAGCAGACGCAATTAATATCGGTGAGGCGAGTGATCCACAAACAACTGTGGGGAATTATGAAAACTGATATATGTGGACTTGTTCAGGCTCGAAGGCAGGAGAGCCTGACGGGTCCTGGATGGACCGAGGCTCGGGGAAAAAGGTGGAGGCGAGGGTGGATAGAGTTAATTGGTTCGTGACCTCCCCCTGCTAAGGCGTCTGATGCTGGGTCCCCGCACTGCTAGTAGAAAGATTTCTCACCCACCCTTATCTCTCTATCTATACTATCTCAAACGCTGGAGGCTTCGCACTCAGCCAACTCTTGAATCTACAGAAAATTAGCATCTGAGGTCTTCTAATGTTGAATCTGGTCTTTGACGTGCTTGACGCACTTAATGAATAATCTTCGTGCTTGTGGCCGAATGTAACTCCTTTTGTGTTCCAAGACCAAAAGCGTATGATTGTCCTTCTTCGGCATATTTTCTTTGCTTCTTTTCAGTTGATCATTCAAGGTTTTGCCCGCACGTGTTTCAACCACATTTTTGTTAAACTCATGGGTATTATGCTGCGTGGAAGCTAACGTCATTAACATGAATTATTTCAATCTCATCTGCATGTGATGCACACTGAAAGAATACTCCTCTTTAAGTCTGTGAGAGGCCATTATTCCACCCCAAATTCCTCCTCGTATAGATTCCATCTCTCCTAGGAGCTTTTAACCTCGCATTATCACAGGAAGAAATTTGTTATCTCTGAGTATTATCTTCACCTCTTCGTGAAGGAGACCGATTGCCTTGGAGGTTTTGAAGGCTGTGCGGATGGAGACAGATGCACAACTTCCTAGACTTTCTAGGCGCCTTCAGGAATGTCACGAGGGAGAAGGGGAGGTAATTGAACATAAAAAGCCGCTAATTTGACATAAAAGACTCCCTCAATCGCGTCTGGAAGTTTATCACGTAGCTGTAGTCGCGAGTCGAGAGGCCTACTTCGGGAGTCGAGATAGTTTTGGGCCACATTTTTACCGCTCGTATGAGGTTTCCATCTGTCACATAAAAATGGATAAAAAGCTAGACCGACATGATGCTGAGTCGAGGGAGCCTTTTTTTTCTCTCTCGTTCTCTCTACCCTCCACTTCTTTCGGGGCGCGAGAGATTTAGAGTCTGCAGTTGTTGTTCCGCATAAGTTGAGATGGCCGGAGATAGCGGGAGACTGAGACCTACAGGAGGAATGCTAGGCACGAGCCCCGAGTTGTCTCGGCATAACAGGACGGTTTTTGCCTGTTGGCAATTCTCTATCATTTGGATGCAACAGTTTTTTTTCCTACTTTTCTTCTCTATGTGGATATTTCCTGCCCACTCCATACGAAGAAGCCGAAAGTTTGGCTTAATCTTCTTTGATCTGTAACGTAAGTTTGCTTTTTCAGTACCATCTGCTTTTCAGGCGAGAAATTTACGTCTGTCTGCAAAATTGCAAGGTTGGAAGGCAATTTCCTGTTAGCAGTGATCTCCAAAAACATCTGCGCTGTTAATTGCGTAGAGGGCGTACTTTGGATGTAAACGTTGCTTGTTCGGTTGCTCGCTTGCGTGTTTACCGACTTGCTTGCTTGGTAGATTTTAGTGCCTTCTGTGCTATCGCATCTTTTCTTTGCTTTTGGTTTCTTGTATAGGGTCTTTCTTTTTTTCATCATCGGTCACATCCACTCCACGAATGTTTTGAGGCATTGTGTTTAGTTGTTTTTGTATTTTGCGGAGGGAGGTTTGTTGCCATTTACTAGACTGTTTATGTGTGGTCCCTTTCCATCCGCATTGCAGTGTGAACATCTTTTTTGCTGCTTTAATCTTCGATTAAGCGTTTGCGGTATGTGTATGAAGCTTTCTCACCTGTAGCACCCAAGCATCAAATTGACTCATGCTTTGTCCTTTACTACACTGTAAAGATAACATTACCATTCTTCATTTTTAAAGCTGGACAGAGGAGCACTATTCCAGACTTTAGTCAGCCCTCCATTTCCCAAGACCCTCTGAGGGTTGGGAGAAAGACTAGTCCCACAGCGTCTGTCTGCGAGATTCATAATAGGTGAAAAACTAGGTAAATTCGTATGAAGACTGTCAGATCCATGGAACTTCATTCATCCATCCGTGGTTTCTGAAATAAGCAATTCTTGACTAGTCATGGGCACTGTCCTCTCGTCTTCTCATGACGTTAACTAACATTGCTGCAGTGGATTCTGTTTTCAATGTTGCGTTGCAACTAGCATCACTTCCACGTAAAAGAGACCCGTTGTTTACCTTTCCCCCATATTTCCACTGGGAAAAAACCAACATTCTAACGGTACTGACGAGGATTGCTGACTGGATGCAATGGCGTCAAAAGCCATTAACTGTGAGCTATAAATCAAGGAGGTCAAGGAGGTGGTAGGCAGCCGTACCAACACGCTCTTCTCAATGTATGAAATGACGCGCATCTTAATTCTACAGCTCTTCGTACCGAAGCAGGCGCATTATTCGATTAGTTTTATTGCATCTCTCGAGCACTGGCGAGGACATTTCCTTGAAATGGGCTTTACGGCCTCGCTGCTCTGCGTCCCTTAGGGTTACGTTACGGACATCTGAACTAATAGGTTTGGAAAGTTGTCTGAAATCAGACGCCCTATGCGTCTTCTGCGTCCCGGACTTTTCTGCACGGACTAGACTGTTTTGATGTACTCGCAGTTGCGCTTTCATGATGTGAGAACAGAAAGGTAACCGGGAAAGAAGTGCCTCGATATTTCTTTGCAATTCACGAAATTGTTCGGTACTGGTTTTTTAAGGTACTCTAGTTCCACCGCGGTCTCTAGAGTAGTCGATCCAACATGTTTGTGACCAGTAAATATTCCTGGCCGTAAGTAGAGAGTCTGTTAGAGGGCCATTGGTGTACTTGTATGTAGAGTCGTTGTATCAATGCATCCTCAACCAAAAACCCTCCATGAGGAATGTTTTAGAGAAACAGAAAAGAAATTAATCGACGTAGCGTTTTTAAATGCCTCGTTCAGATAAACATATCGTCATGTGTGCGCTCTGTTATGCGTGACTGCGACATGCTGACGACAACAGGGCTTGAGGAGAGATATTGGTTTTGTTGGGTTTGCACACAGTGGTGCCCTTGTCGATAGTAATTGATGAAGCATTAAACCGTGGCGATGATCCATACAATCGACAATGCGCAAATGTTCACTGTTTGATTTTAATCAATCTCTGAGTCATTTTGTCCCAGATTTTGTTGCTTTTTGTTGCCTGTTTACAAGCAATTGTAGACGTGAGCTTGCCTTTAAAAGCTAAAAGCTACACATGTAGTAAAGCATGTATAAATGAGACTACTTGCAGTACAACGTAAGCTTCATTGTTACATATTGGAAATGTATGTACTAATTCTGGTGTGGTAGTCATGCCACGAGACAAAGATGACATTGAGATATACTTCCTCCACGAACCAAAAGCCAGAAGTCAAGAAAGTCACCACACCGTTATCATTATTCTGGCGTGTCATTGTGGAAATTGTGACGGCAGACGTAAAGTAGACTTAAGATGAGTAGTGTGCGACAGAAGACAGTAACCAGATCATCTCAAGGAGACCAAAGATCATAAACCAGAGATGGAGAGAGAGTGCGTTTTCTGGGAGGCTCTGATTTCTGGAGACTGCCGTCATCTCCAAAGCAACAGAAATGAGACGAAAGAAAAAACGGTAAACCCTCTTCACGTCTGACTGCCCCTCCCTCTGACCCCTGCGTGGCAAATGTTAGGTATATCGTGGCAGACAGACCACTCTGTGCCGCCCCAGATTCATAAATCTTTCCTTTACAACGTCCGTGGTCAGTTCCACCCCGCCTTCTGTCTCCCCGTCGCTGGCTTGCATGATTGAAGGCAAGAATGAGTGAATATAGCCAATGAGCTGTAAGTGTTCTAAGGTATGTTATATTTTTTTGAACAGGTATATTATCCTTTAACCTTAATGAACCATTTCTAGTAATGAACAACAGCAGCAGTATTGGCATCCTCGTTTGATGTGATAGTGGATGTCAGTTATCTATCAGCCAAAAAGGTCACCCAATCATGTGGTTTAAGTTTTCTGTGGTTGGCTTTGCTCTTATTCTGAGGGAAATGTTTCAAACCGTGTCCACATTTTCTCAAAACTGAAGTCCTAATTAAGATTTTATTTTGAAAAGCTCCTGAATCTCCGATTACATTTATCTCTCACTGCATACATGTTTTGCAGTCTTACTCATATCTGGGTATTTCTCTGATAATAGGCAACTGCCCTTGCTATTTGCAACGGAGGAATTTGGATGACGTCTGTACCAAGGCGAAAACAATGCCATGCAGTGAGAAAGGGATTGCAGACGCCGTCTTCACCACTTTGGCCGAAGCATTAGTACACTTGTAAAGAATTCCCTCAGAATGAAACAGATGACGTTTCACTGTTACAACACTTTCACAGCGAATGCCGTTATAATGACATCCGTGAAGGGGTTTCCAGGGCTCACTCTTTCAACAACTAACAGCACTCGCAAACAAAGACATGTGCGCGGATAATCAGCCCTGCCGAGACGCCTGTACTTAAAGTTCAAGCGCGCTGCTCCACTAACCGGGAACCGAGGAGAGACGGAATGCTAAACAAGTGAAGTTCCTCCCTACAAGTCGGGCACGAGTCTGAAGCAGTCGGGTCTTCGCCAGCTAGGCCCTCACGAAGCACAGAGAGAGAGACCGCGGTGTGTGGGCGATCTGAGGATGTGAAACCCCTGTTCCACTTGGCCGGCCGCCTGGGGCTGTAAATGGCGAAATGGGGCACTTGGCCGACGTCTGGCGACTCCTGTTGGGACCGTCTCCTTTTGGACAGGGCTTGCGCACCCCGAAATGATCCAATAAGGCCCGTCTCTCTTTGACCCGAGCACGCCCTGTTGAACTCGGAACCCATCGGGGCGGGCCTAGTCCTATGCTCTGTACCAATTTCCACTCACTGTGTGCCATGCATCTGAATGGTCGGACCAAGACGGTAAAGGCAGCCCTCAGACAATGTAATTACGACCCGCGGCTCCTCAGCCTTGCACAAGCAATCCCTTGATCTGGAGGTGTGGCAGGTCCTTTGGCAAAGTTGACTTTTCCATTCCCTCTTCCCTGCTTTGAATAACGCGGAAGAAAAATTCTTCTCGTTCGGCCCTCGTGCCAGAGAAAGAGGTAGATTCGGGCCAGGTCATCTTGACGTGTTTCACCGTGAACTGGAGGGGTTAGGTCTTGCCAGGGGGAATGCGACTCGCACCTGGCATGCCCGCGCCGTGGTGGATGGTGCATGTGCCGAGGACGGCGTTGATCGACCTCCACCAGCTCTCGGTCAGGCCGAGAGATGGGGAAAAGAAGTTCAAACATCCATCTCTCTCACTTAGGATTCTCCTCCACGAGGGAAGTTCGGGCCGCGCAGTAATCAGGTTTTCGGTGCTGGGGAACGAGATGGCGATGTCAGTGGCGGCGCTTCGTTTGGCCATTCGTCGGGCAGGCGGCTGGAGAGGGCGGCGGGGCGGAACTAACTGGGATTGACTGCGGGTCTTGGAGCCTCTGACACCGGCGGCAGACCTCATGGCTCCCTCGTCCTTCCCGCTCCTCTACCTCCTGTCTTAGAGGCGTGAGCGCGGTCTCTTTCCGCTCTGGGGATCTGGATGGGAGGGGATGGGGGATGGAAGCGAATTGCTGATTATCAGAATTGTAAATGTCGTGTCAGGTTTTATTCTTCACGGACTGGTGACGTTTTTCGTCGTGGTTTACAAGATGTTTAACGCGATGTTTGTGAAGTCTTCTCGGATGCTGTCTATGTTTTAGTATCAATCAAAATCGCGTCACGATGGAGCCAGCTGTGGCAATGACGTGCGAACAAAAGCAATCTGAAAATGAACCCCTGTGGCAGCCGTTAGGGTGAACCAAACGTGGTTTTATTATGATAGCTGTTTGACGACCCATTCAAGTGGATCCTTATATCGTCGTATTCCATTGTCACGTGTTTAACGATCTGTCCATGACGGCCAATAAAGACTTTGTCTTCTCAGAACCTCTGCCGGAAGTGCGACGCAGAATATGCCTCGATATATAGTGCACAAAATTGCGACACAATAGAACTGCGGCAATGAATATAAAAGGACTATGCATCCACTTGCACAGCATGTTAGACAGGCTTTGCCGAGACAATGTTCCCCATGAGTATGGAACCCAAACACCGTCTGCAGTATCGAGTAGACTGATCGTTTCCGCGTGGTGCCATACTGTTCAGGCGCACCAGGATGACACTCGGAGAGCAATGTTGCGATTACACAAAATGCAAGCGAACCATACAGATGTGGTGTAATGAGCTTTGCAGGACCCTAGAGCCACTCTCCTACTGCGGCCGCAACAAGGGACGACACGGTGGATCCCTGGGACCTCGTGTGCACGTAATCCCTGTACAGGAAGGTCGTGACTGGAGTGGGAGCGCTCTGCAAACTGTTCTTCCTGAGCGTCGAGACGAGCTGACAGCTGGGAGGCCGGGGCTGCTTGCAGAATGGGGCGCCCCCAATTTGCATGCACTTGGGTCCCCAGCCTGCCAGCGCCAGGACGTTCGGGTGTCGGGCAGTGCGATGGAGAGCTCTCCACTCAGCCGTTCCCGTCCCCCCCTTGGACCCATGCAGTCCCCCTCATCCTGGCCCCCGTGTTTGGCAAATCGACAGGAGTGATCCCTCTCACCCCGTACACACACACATCCGCCTCCACCCCCCCTTCCCCTCCCCCTCACCTCCCCCCTCCAAAACCATCCCTGTCCCGTCCCACGTGTCCATCACGATGTCAATCCACTTCCACACCTACACCACTCTATTCCAGCTGAGTCGTTTTTAGGGGATAGGTGGGGGGGGGGAGGGGGGGCAGAGGATATTGTGGATGGAAACAAGCAATAGAGCACATCTTGAACTGCACTTTTTAAATTTACTTTATCGTCTTCTGCGCTGTTTAAAGCTCACTGGTCATCATGAGCAGCTGTCGCTAGTCGATGGTTTCTCGGTGAAGATGGCATTGATATTACAAAGTAGAATAAGTCAAGACCATAAATATCCATTAATTAATGTGATGTCTTTTTGATGTAATGTTTCAGGAATAGTCTGGATACTAACGTAAGCAGTATACCAGTTTTGCATTGGGATGCCTTTGACATTTAATCTGCTGATATCATTGCTGCATCTTCGTTTGTAATTGCATATGAAAATATCTTACTTAGGGCACTAAAGGAATGTATCATACAAGTAATCAGAGAGGGGAAAGTAGGTTTTTCGGGAGATGGAAATGGCAGAAGCCATTGCAGACTAGTGGGCCTCGAGGCTAATAAAATGTTAAACCCACTTCTATAACAATGCAGCTCTGCTAGTAGGCACTTTCTAAAAGAACGCAGAAATAATTACCTCAGAAGGGCTGGAGAAAAAGAAGGTACTTTCTATGATTGTAACTTGAAAGAAAAGATTGATTAAGCACACGTTCCTCGGGGGTAAGAATAGTCTTTGCCAATAATCAGCGGCAGGATGTGAATAGGTCTAGGCCGGTGATCTCACTTAATTCTAGAATTCTCATCTGGCCATTTCCACCTGCAGCAGTATTCGTTCTTGCACTCTCTCGTCTTTCGAGAAGACACAAGTGCTTGGGCCCGGTAGAACTCCGGGCCCTTCAGTCCGAGCTAATACCCACTTGAGGCTGCGCAGTCTATTTACAACAAACTGGCGAGCAAAGCCAATAATCCTTCTCAAATTGGGCACAGGCAATCAAAAACCGCTTTGCACTTTACCCGCTGATCACCGGGCCGCTTGATCAATCCTGCATTGGCACTTGACAACAAACACAGTGACATATATTTAAGACACACAATCTGGTACAAGCACCAACTCCACTTACTGCCCAGGGAGGATTCCAACCTGATGCCGGCTCATGCCTGCATACAGTCGGCTTTTTGGCTCATGCCTGCATACAGTCGGCTTTTTGGCTCATGTCTGCATACAGTCGGCTTTTTGGCCCATGCCTGCATACAGTCGGCTTTTTGGCTCATGTCTGCATACAGTCGGCTTTTTGGCTCATGCCTGCATACAGTCGGCTTTTTGGCTCATGCCTGCATACAGTCGGCTTTTTGGCTCATGCCTGCATACAGTCGGCTTTTTGGCTCATGCCTGCATACAGTCGGCTTTTTGGCTCATGCCTGCATACAGTCGGCTTTTTGGCTCATGCCTGCATACAGTCGGCTTTTTGGCTCATGTCTGCATACAGTCGGCTTTTTGGCTCATGCCTGCATACAGTCGGCTTTTTGGCTCATGCCTGCATACAGTCGGCTTTTTGGCTCATGCCTGCATACAGTCGGCTTTTTGGCTCAGATTTTTTTTTTGCTAGTTGTATTCAGGTTTCCTTTCACTATGTAGTGAGGTACACATTGAAGGGCATCACAAAGCATTTGCATGATCTAACAAAGGTTTGGCCAAGGTGCTTTGCTCGTCGATAGTCGAGTAAACCATGCACCCCTCACTTTTTCTTACCTCTCAGCAACTCGTACCCTTACAGGTTTCATCCATAAGGAAACTCTTTCTCTTCCACATCATCCAATTGTTCATTTGTCCAGGGCCCGACTTGGCTCCAGCTACCGACCCATAGCAGACAGAGGGTAAAGAGCGGCCGGCTCACCGCTCAGGACAAGTGACGTCAGCGGGTCATATTGACAGCCGCTGCTGCTTGGTGGCGCTGTCGGCGGTGTCTGGCGTCAGCTCTGGGGTGAGGGGCCTGCATTATTTAGTGTTGGTCTGACCTCGCCTGCCACCCTGCAGCCCTCAGCCCTCTGTGCCGGACTTTCATGTGAGAAGGAAATGGCTGGGTGAGGTTGCCTCTCTAAAAGCACGTGTATCGAATGGTGCTTCAGTATCAATGACGAGATGGAAAAAAGAGAGCAAAAAGCATTAAGTTTGTGTGTATTTGTGTATCTGCATTTGTGAACTTGAGCGTTCGTCTGTGAATTCGCGTACATGTACTTGTATTTTATAGGGATATTTGTTTGGGTGCGTCTTTCACTCTCTCTCTCTCTCTCTCTCTCTCTCTCTCATCCATCTTAAATAAACTGAGCTGGAGATAATTTTCTAATAATGATCGTCAGTCTAACTTTCACCTCTTAAAATACTTAACTGGCAAGTCTAATTTGCATCACATCTGAACTACAGAGACGGATACAAGCCCTGGAAATGAGATGCTACCGCAAGATTCTGAACATCTCATATAAAGACCATGTCACGAATGAGGAAGTCAGCAACAGGACTAGGAGAGCAATTGGACAGTACGAAGACCTGCTCTCAATCGTGAAAAGCAGAAAGCTGAAGTGGTACGGTCACGTGTCAAGAGGCAGTGGGCTGGCCAAGACCATCCTGCAAGGTACCGTACCAGGTGGGAGAAGGAGAGGCAGGCAGAGAAAGAGGCGGGAAGACATCAAAGAGTGGACAGGCTTGACCTTTGCTGACTCGCAGCGAGCCACAGAGGATAGAGATCGCTGGAGGAAGATTGTCCGAAAGTCATCAGTGGTGCCTCAACAACCCATCTCAGGGTTAAGAGACTGAACTGAACTGAACTAATTTGCATCCTTGACCAGTTCGGATTCGAATTCGTCCAAAACAGTTGTTATGGCGACTAAACATTTATCATCCTCATTGACTTTGGAGCATATTTACTCCACGACAACGCGAACTGGCTGAAAATGACCTCACTGGCGTACTGAGTGTGACAGACATTCCGAGTCGAAACACGTGGAGGCACAAATTGGGGGCGCCAAAAGCCTGTCGGTGCAAAGAGGTCATCCAGATGGGTACGGTACTTCAGTGCAAGACTGCAAGTGGTGTCCAGCGGGGTCACTGTATTTCTGTTTGCCTGCGAAAATAGCGAAGCTTTGGCCAACGGGAAGATAATGAGAACCGACACCAGCTACTGCCCAAGTTTTTTAGTTGACCTGTGCTGCTCCTGCTGTTGGATGTCCCCTTCTTTGCCAGGTCTGCGTTCCTTGAGACTTTTGGAGTCTGCTCCAGAAGCACCCAGACGAACTCACGCAGTGGCTGCGTGCCAGCCGAAGTAATCACTGAAATCTAGGGTCAAGTAACCTTGCTGGAGTGAGGAGATCCTACAGCCAGTGCGAATGCCTTGAAGTACTGGAGCTCTGCTTATTAAGCCTTGTACAGAATTATTTCAAATCAGCAGTTACGCATTTGGAACCCGACAAAGTCTTATGCCCTATCAGCTGAGATTTCTAGCTTATGGTCTCTAGTCCAAATTGACTATATGATATGGCTTGATTTCAGAATGGCAGAACAATATAACAGCATAGTTACAATATCAACAAAGGCTCGCCATTCCTCCAGTTATGTTATCATATACACAGAACTACATCTCTGAGAAACAAGTCATTGTGTCACACATCAAAATTTTGCAATTCTGTACTGCTTAAGAAGTTTTTTGAGTATTTACTGCAGAGCCGAAATTCTGCACGGAACAGGAACAGTTTTGAGGCCACAGACATGAACCAAACTCGTGGTTTCTCAACGAACGTCGAAGAACTCTAAGGACTAATTTTGCATCATAAGGCCATACACATAAGCAGTTGAAAACACTGGTATCATCAGCTGACGTAGATAAGGTGTTGCTGCCTGAACTAAATAGGGTTTGATGCAACAATCACCCTTTAAACAATACAAATAATTATGTGCCGATGACAGGCCTCAGCTGTAAACATGTCTTTATTGCGTAATGCAATACCACACGCTATGCATAAAAGGCAATGTAATTACAGCTGAGATCAGTAAAATGATGCGAAAAGAGATGTGGCATTTGCATGCCCATTACATGCTCGGTATAGCGAAGAAGAAGCCGCAATCTGTTGGCGCTAGGGAAAGGTCTTGGAAGAGCCCAAAAGCGCAGAGATTTGGGTCTTCATGCCGAGATCCGTGGTCCGATAGGTAGAGATGTGTAGATTTCTCACTCTAACGAAAGCTGACGTGTCGACAGCGCGGTTTTTACCTCTCGGGAAAACTGAGAGATGTTCGGCTCAGCAAACCTCTTCTCTAGCAGGGGATGAACTAACAAGAGACGAATGGAAGACAAAATGTATTTGTCTCGCTGTCAGTCAATGGGTAGGCGGGGTCTGAACACTCGCTGTGACGACTGGCTGAACGAATCATCTCAAAGATTACTCCCCCCACCCACCACCAACCCCCACCCACGCCTACTCTCCGCAGAGGGCAAAACCATAAATGTTATGAATCAGCCGTGAAATATTGATGGCTGATTAATGAAAAGGAGCGGTGAGTTTTTCTCTACCTGGAACCGGAAACCCCTGGTGAGTTCACGCATGGCAGGTGGAGCCTGTGGGTCCGCATCGAGGCATGCTGGGATAACGAGTTTTCAGTCACTTCCAGATCGGGCCGTGGAGCCCGCGTCTAACGTCCTGGTGAAGATAACGCATCCCAAGGCTGTGTCGAACTTTTCATTCCAAACACGCAAACAACGACCCCAGAGGTCGCTAGTACCTACGCCCAGGATGAAGGAACTTTGACGTGCCGTTGCCGAAAGGTCTTCGTGCACGTTTTCATGGGCAAAAATGAAAGGAGAAGTGAATGCTTAAAAGTTCTTCCACATAGTCATAGTTTATAATTATGTAGACATAAACTTTTCATAATTTGGGAAATTCACACTTCTGGTATTTCAGGAACCCTTTCGTCTACTAACTGATTGCGATGAAATCAAGTTGTTCCTGCAAAGGGACGTCGTTGTTTTTTTGCATGCTCCTTTCCACGTTTAACGTTCATTATGTGACCATATATATTGTGCTGTACACATCATGTATCATGTTGCATACATGTGCATGATCCACTGGTTGCAGTTGCCTGTGCCGTAATGGTGAGCTGATGGGGGACACAGAGAAAAAGTTTTCTTTGCTATATTCTTATTTCACCTTGCACTGACTTCCATCATTTGGGAACGAAGACATGCCATGAAAGAAATACGAAATAAAGTGGAACTCTCCTCACTACTGACAAGCAAGTTTTGAGATGTCTCGCAACAAATATCATCTCGTGAAATAGATACTTTTTATGCCGTACTTCAACAGGAAATTCAACGCAGATAAAAGGATCACAGACGCAGCCTACATTTATTTTCTTGAAGTATGAAACTATTTCGCTCACAATAGTTTATTGTCATCCATTTGACTCATATTTCGGGAAGAGAAGCAAAACAAGGATATGAGTCTTGTACATGTATTTTTCATGCACAAAATGATGTTTATGCCGATGGATTTATTCGCAGGATGTAGCAGACTGCGATCACATTACCAGCATTAGACAAAAAAAAACCTGGCAAACAGCGGACGAGAGAGAACTATGATCCACCGAGAGGAAGTAGTTAGAGTAGTTTTTTAGCACGAAATCCTCGGCTATTGGCAAAAAGGAAATGGCTCGCCTTCTCCTCGCCGTCACCGTAACGACATGCAAATGGAGATGTCTTAGAAGGCTTATTGTTCCCAGCGCAGCATCGGTGAACTGGGAAAACGGCCTTTATGCCGGGAGTGCAATCCTCGCCTACTAAAGCTGTCTGCGCAGACACTGTACTGCGAGACGGCCGTGCAGAAGTAATAAAGACGTCGGACCCTATGTCTCGGTCGGCAGACATCTGGAGGCAGCCGACGGGCGTAAAATTACACGTCGCAGCAGAAGACAATTGATAGAACTGCGAGCCCTGCTTTTTCTATCAAGGTTTAGGTGGGACAAAGAGATAGTTCCATCTCGTTTAGAAATGACTGTCCTCAGAATGGACACGACTGCTGAAGGCGACGTCTCCACGAACTGAAGTGCTATTCAGAAGCGGCGCCCTGTGATCACCGCTGCCGAACGGACTCCAAATGAATCTGAAAGCGTGCTTGGAACATTTCATGTCAAGAAAACACATAGAGCTGCGTCCGCGACGTCCTCATGGCTGCAAGCTATTCAGGCAAACCCTAGTCGAGAAAAGAAGCAGACAGTTAGATGCACACATACACGCACACACGCACGCACGCACGCGCACACGCTCACACACATACATGCTCACACGCACACACACACACTTACACACACGCACGCACGCACACACACACATACATGCTCACACACACACGCACGTACGCACGCACGCACGCACACAGACAGACAGACAGACAGACAGACAGACAGACAGACAGACAGACAGACAGACAGACAGACAGACAGACAGAGAGAGAGAGAGAGAGAGAGAAAGAGAGAGAGGGAGGGTGGGGTGGGAGGGAAGGAGACTTAAGGATAAGCAAGTAGATCTGCAGGCACGTATGTAAACAGAAAAGCAGGAGGCTCTAAGGCAGGCTTCAGGCCAGCGAGAAGAAGGTCTGGCATCTGTACACGCATACTGGGTAGGCAGACAAAGAGTCGGTAATTTAGGCAGACAATTGGACTGACACAGGCTCACAGAAAGCAAGCATACAAGTAGAAACGGTAGGTTTCATGTGCGCTTTCCTCATATATTTGCAAAGTCATTGAGATAAAACTTTCAGTTGAAAAAGGAACTGCTGAGAGAAACAGGGAGACCTTTTTTTTACAGTAAGAGTGAGAATATATTTATTACAAAATGTGCGTCGCCCCCTTCCAACAGTTTTTCTTGTCTTTTCCAGTTCTGTTGTTGCACGAATAAGACAAAAACGCCTCGTGAACTCCAGTTTATCCTGTTTCTTCTCACTAAACAGAAAAAAACAGCGCATGTTTTGTATTGCTATTGCCCAAACATTTCTTACATGTTGTTTTCCTCCCCAATTCGATAAACCGAGTACACGCAAATCGAGGCAGGGAATTGGCAATGTGGACTGAGGTGGAAACGGAAGTAAAGGAAGAAGAGAAGTAGAAGAAAGAAGGAAATTGGGTGAGGTAACTAGGGGTGAGGGGAGGGGGGGGGGGGGAGACGGAATTGAGAGGAGGAAGGGATGAGAGGAGGGGGAAGGGAAACCAGGGGAAGCGAGGAAGGCAGGAGGAAGCTAAGGAAGGAGGGAAACAGAAGAAAGAAGGGAAGGGGCTAAGACATAGTGAAGGGGGGGGGGGGTGAGGGGGTAGGGTGGGGGGGTGTTATGACGTGTGGAAGGAAAGAGGTGTGAGGGAGAGGAGAGGAAGGCGGAGGGAATCCAAGGGAGTCAGGAGGAGGAAAAAGAAGGAGGGATGCAGAAAATAAAAGAGCGGAATTAGGCAGAGAGTAGGGCGACGGACACTGGAGATGAGAGAGGGGTGGGTGGAGTGGGGGGAGGGAGACGAGGGGGAGGGGGGAGGGGAGTCAAGAAGGGTGCTAGTGGAAAAGAAATGGGGATAAGACCGGAACTGGGGCAATTCATGATGTGCATAGCAAGAGGGTGCGGGCGGAAGAAAGCAGACTGTTGAACGTTAAGGAAACGTGGGAACAATGTCTGCATTTCATTGACTTTGGTGACAATGCTTTTCCCTGCAGGAAGGGAGGGAAGACTGCAGCCGTCACGGCTTTGCACTGCAAAGAGAATTATCACTCTGGCTTGAGTTTGCCCCATACTTATTGTGCTGGGAAGTTTAAACACTGAACATGGCAGTTCGACAACCATGTTATGTTCCTGTAATTATCGTCTGTGTGCGTGAGTGAGACAGACATACAGGCAGAGAGACAGACAGGCAGGCAGGCAGGCAGGGAGGCAGGCAGGCAGGCAGGCAGGCAGACAGATAGACAGGTAGACAGAAAGGCAGATAGGGACAGACAGACATGAGAAAACACACACACACACACACACACACACACACACACACACACACACACACACACACACACAGAGGGCAAATTTAATCTCACAAAGTAGTACCTGCGTTAAAAAAAAACACACACACACATGCACACATACACACACACACACACACACACACACACACACATTCACACCACACCCCGCAACACACACGCACACACAAACAACTTCGACGATGCAAAATGTATTGACATAAAGTCGCCACAATATTATTCATATGTGATAATCACAAGATCAAATATTCACAGCGAAAAAGTCTGCTGATCCTAAGCATTAGATAAAAAGCGTTCTAGATGTACATTGGAACCAATGGTGACACTTGTGATTTCCAAAGGGCGTATTCCTTCCTCTCTCCATCCTTGTTGCTTCCTTACATCTTTATGTCTTTATTCACTCCGTAACCATTGCTTCAACACCATCCCCACGTTCATCCCTCGAGGGAAATCAGCCAGTTTAAGCAAGCCTTTTGCAGAGGACATTTATCTATCGTCTTGCTCTCCACCTCTAGAATGGAAGATGCTGCTGGCTGTGAAAAAAAGCAAACTACATGTTGACGATGTCAATGGACAAGATAAACTTGTCGCCTGAGGCTTGTTTTTGCCTTCACACACATCAAACACTGAATTGTTGCTTTTTGGACATTAAAAAATCACCCAAGATGTGAATTCTTGAGTGAAAAATTCATGCATTTTACAGGTAATATCTCCCGGTTTGATGACGTGCAAAAAGGGGGGGGGGGGGAAGAAGCCTGAGTGCCTTTTTTGGCGATCTTGGGAGATATGAAACGTTGGAAAGTGTCTGGGAACCACATACGGTTATTCATGAGACGTACACAACTTCAGGAGGTAGCTTTTCTCTTTATCTGTGCCATGGTGGCGATCAAAGTAAACTTTAATCGCACGCCTTCTTTTTTTCCGCCATTGACTGCCGCCCTGAAAAATGTTTTTACGGTGTTGAGGCAGCTGCTGTGGGCACAGAGAACTGGCTTCTCTTCACAGCTAATCCCTCCGGTTATGTATTCACGGGGAAATATCGTTTATGCCGTCGTCTGCACTTTCGAACAGAGGTAAAAATGTTAGTACTACCGAAGACCAAAATACCACAAACACCACACCCGTCACATGGAGAACCAGCTCCCTCTGTCCGTGCCTGCTCTCGCCGCACACATCCTCGCTGGCTGGAGAGCACGGCGCAGACATTGCCAATGATAAGTTGCCGAGTTTCCTTCACGCGTGCCCCACGAAAAGCCTGGTGAGAAATTGTAAAGTACGCCTCGGGGAAAACGTCCAGCATCCGAGGCTAAGGAACCTGGCTGCATTGTAAGAAGCCTTAGCCACCCCCTTCCCCCTCTATCCCCAATACCTCACCTTCACTCCCTCATCCCAAAGCTCACCAAGACCAACCTCAACCCACCCTTGCCCCCACTCTTCTCACCCTTAACCCCCTTCCACCCCTCACTTTCAGCCGTAACACCCCCCACCCCCACCCCACTTTCCTCCTAGTCATAACCCTTTCCCTATACCCTCAGTTCCCTTCCCCACCCATCTCAGACATTCCCTGGGTATCGACCCAGCCCTGAAGACGTCTGTGTGGCGGCCCCCGGTGCCCGGTTTGCATGACCCGGACACCTCTGGCCTTCTGTCCCGCCACTGTCGTGGTGTGCCTCAGTTCCGAAATACTTCAAGCGCACTCAGACCCGTTAGTCTGCTATGTCATCGCTTATGTGCTAGATCTATCAATAACTTTCCACCGCCGAACTAAAAACTTGATCTAGCTCTTTTTTTCTCTTCTCGTGGTAGAAAATAGCAGTGCTCTTTTTAATTTTTACCCATCATTCTTTCCGGCTGTGTGTGACCACTATGTCTCTGTCGTAGCGTGCCCCAGTCTCGATATACTTCAAGAGCAGTTTAATTCATTGGTCTGCCGTGTACACTGTCATCACTTATTTGCTATATATCTATCAAAAAGTTTCCACCGCCAAACTAAAAACTTTTTATACACAAGTTTTCCTTCTTTGTTTTCCCCCTGTGGTAGGAAGGTTTATATCTTTTTTTCAAATGATGACCCATGATTCTTTCCAACTGTGCACGACCATTGTGATTATAAGGTCTTTAGCACTTGCAGTGCAGTCAAGCTGGGCAAAGTCTCTACAAGCCATCTCTTCAAGTCACGGATAATCATTGCCCTGCTTGTGGAATTACTGTTAAGCGACGCTTTAATCCTGCTTCTTCGGCACCCTGAAACCTGTCAGGTTGTCTATTTTCTCAAGAATTCCTTCTTCAGTTTTGCTCGTTCAAACAAATTAATCTTTTTAGCGGGAGTGTAGCGTTATTGGATTCCATCAATGCAAGTCAACTGGAGCTACTGGGAAGAAAGCCAAATAATTTCCCTCTCTTTCTGTCGTTTCAAGTGGCTCCTCGCACTGCATCTGTGGAAAGTGGAGCGTTTTATTGATTAATTATCGTCACTGATACCCGAAACCGTTGGAGATTGAAGGGGTAAAAAAATAGGAAGGGAATCATGAAAAAAGGCCCAATTTCTCCGCTAGCTTTCGCCAGCAGCTGTGGAATTGGGCGGGCTGGAAGGAAGTTGCAATGCGGGTTCTGTAATTCGGGGGTTGTTGCGTTTAGCAAATACGAGACTTTGATGAATGACTCTCTGGGCTGGGAGTGTGGAGGGCTTTAATTAAATTGAAAACGAAGTAAGGAGAGCTTTTCATGCACAGGAGGGGGAGATCACCAGGGGACCGACATATGGTGGCTGCTGGAAGACCACGAGTTCCAGCCCTGGGATGCAGTCGAGGCGGCCGTGGTTTTTGCCAACAATCCCTAAGAGGGAATTGATCGTGTGGGATATGCCTTATCTCCACAGCGGACTCCCTCGCTAATCCCGCCTCCTTCTACCACCTCTTTGGGAGAATTCCCCACTCCCTGTTCCTTCATCCCCTAATCTCCGTTTTGTCAGCCTCTTTGCATTGTCAGAATTCTCTTTACGGGGGATTTCAGATGTGATCCGCTTTCCCTACACACCTTTGCTAGTGCGGAAATTGTTCTCTCTATAACATAAGTCGCATAAAAGAAACGCTTTCATCATAAACAGACGTCTGTGAATGCAGTGAGATTCACTACCATTTGTTGAAGCTTCTGTGGACGTTTTTTCCCCTCGATATGGCGGCTTGGCCTAAATATTTATTTTGCAGTTTACATTGTATGGAATAGTGCAACCGTTGGCACATACTCTCAGAAAGTAGACCTCTTACAATTGCTGGAGAGTCAATCTAGCCATCTCTTTCCTCTGCCAGTGAGTGTTCTATTTAGGCGCCGCCTTCATATCGCTTTCCCTGGAAGTGCGGATTGGATATCGCGCGGCTACACTCATTCTCAAACATATTGATTTTTAAAAGATGGCCTACGGACAACGGTAATGCAACGTCCTCACAGGGCACGGTCGGGACAGGAAGCAGGGAATGCGTTTATGGAACTCCATTATGCAAGACACGAGTTTTGCAATGGAAGCCACTCGCTTACGTAACGAGTGGACATATGAGCTAATGGAAGGCATCACTGCCAATCCTGCCTGGAAGTACGCCTCTTTGAAATTGAGCGATTATTCTTGCTGCCGTGCAAAAAGCGGCAATGTCCCCCAATGTAGGCAGACAGCGCAGTTACTTTACACCGTGTATTAACCAGTCGTGGCCTCAGCGTTCGGCAGACAATAGCAACTGGAGGATGCTGCAGATTGAAAACATCACTCTCTGGCAAGACAGCATCGCCACGCTCGCTGTCCCAGAAGCGACCTCAGTTAGATCAGTGTCGACCTCCAGTCCAGACAGGCGGGCGACCACAGGAAATATGGCTTTGTTGCAAATCAGCAGAACGCTGTTATCGAAACTTTGGCCTCTTGCCCAACATGGTCTCCGTCAGGCTGAGGAAAGGAAAAAGTAAGGATCTATCTCACCACTTTTCCATCTCCCACGCGCAAGTTCCAACAGCCACCTTCACAAATCCAGCCCCACCACACCCTTCTTCCACTGGCGTTCCAGTTCCCTGTAACAACTTGCAACCCTCGACATGCCTTCTCCACTAGGAACTAATTATTGTCCCCAAATCCAATCTCGAATTTTCTACATCCCCCTCTCCAACCCTCTGTCCTACCCACCTCCCTCTCCTCTTCCGATTGAAACTCCAATACCCTTCCCCCCCCCCTTCCTTACCCCTCCCCCACCTCGTTCCCATTTCAATGGTCTTTTCCTTACCCTCACACCCCACACGAAAATCCAAGCACCCTGCCTCCTTTCTCCTCTTCCTCCATGAAACGTCAGGCGAGGGTAGATACCTCCGAGATGGCGGGCGTCGATTAGAGGCATTTTCCAGGCAATCGGAGCGAGTAGGGACAAATCCCCGGGACGGGCAATAGGAGTTGCAGGGAGGCAGGGAGGCAGGCGGGGAGCTGAAGGCAGTCAGGCAATTCCATCGCAGCTGGAGGTAGCCACAATGGGCGCCGTGATGGAGACTGCACAGCCTCACTTCCCAATGCGGGACGGCCCGCGCAATATGCGCTAATGAGGCGCTACCTCTCCACAGGAAGCCAAACCTCTACAGGGGGGCGAAACGGGATAAGGGTACGAAGAGAAGGAGGCGCAGAGACATAGAGAGAGAGAGAGAGAGAGAGAGAGAGAAAGAAAGAAAGAAAGAAAGAAACGGACAGGGGGACATGCAGACGGACGGACGGGCGAACAGATGGACAGATGGATGGACGGACGGACGGACGGACAGACGGACAGTCAGACAAGACAGACAGACAAAGACAGACAGACAAAGACAGACAAAGACAGACAAAGACAGACAGACAAAGACAGACATACATACAGACAGGCAGACATACAGACAGACAGACAGACAGACAGACAGACAGACAGACAGACAGACAGACAAAGAAAGACAGACAGACAGACAAAGAAAGACAGACATACAGACAGACAGACAGACAGACAGACAGACAGACAGACAGACAGACAGACAGACAGACAGACAGACAGACAGACAGACAGACAGACAGACAGACAGACAGACAGACAGACAGACAGACAGACAGACAGACAGACAGACAGACAGACAGAATGACAGACAGACAGAATGACAGACAGAATGACAGACAGAATGACAGACAGAATGACAGATAGGCAGGCAGGCAAGCAGGCAGGCAGAGGGTGCATGGGTGAGGGAGGAGTGGGAAGGAAAGAAACCAACTGAATGTTTGCGGAGGGTGGAGCACAAGGCAACAAGAGCATGCAGAAGTATTGCATTCGAGGCACCGTTACGTCAGACAGACAGACAGAATGACAGACAGACAGAATGACAGACAGAATGACAGATAGGCAGGCAGGCAAGCAGGCAGGCAGAGGGTGCATGGGTGAGGGAGGAGTGGGAAGGAAAGAAACCAACTGAATGTTTGCGGAGGGTGGAGCACAAGGCAACAAGAGCATGCAGAAGTATTGCATTCGAGGCACCGTTACGTCAGGTCGTGAAGTACAGAGCAGGTGTGATTCCAACATATTCTGAATGGCGGAACGGAAAATTATATTAGCGAAATGACATGAAGGTTTTGGCAGAGGGAGGTGAAAGAGATTCGAAAACAGATATGAGTCGTGAAAAGGAGAGAAATAGTGCCTTGGACCTACAGCGTTACAACGCTACGTTTCCTTTTAACTTTACTGCTCGTGACAGACTGAAGAGGTGGACGGAGAGGCCTTAGGAGCAGGTCATTACCTCAAATAAAGAAGACCTGATTAGGATTAGCTTGGAGCCCACTCCTACCCAGTATCAAGTGTCCTATAGGCCTTCACGAACTGTCCCCTGCCTGAGTATCTCTCTCTCTCTCTCTCTATCTATCTATCTATCTATCTATCTATCTATCTATCTCTCTCTGTCTCTCTGTCTCTGCCTCTGCCTCTGCCTCTGCCTCTGCCTCTGCGTCTCTCTCTCTCTCTCTGTTTCTCTCTCTCTGTCTCTGTCTCTCTCTCTCTCTCTCTCTCTCTCTCTCTCTCCCTCTCTCTCTCTCTCTGTCTCTCTCTCTCTGTCTCTCTCTCTGTCTCTCTCTCTCTCTCTCTTCTCTCTCTCTCTCTCTCTCTCTCTCTCTCTGTGAAAGAGGTTTACATTGAATCATCGTATACATACAAATTCAAAAAAGGGTGGTTGCCTGGGTCGGACTGACAACAGTAAAAAAGACAAGTCGTGACAATAATTCCGACCAATTTATTAATTTTTTATCTTTTAGCCCTTCTTCTTCTTCTTGTCGATCGCTTGATGATTGCGCCAGTCGCCCGCACAAATGCAGCTGTTCTCCGCAGCTCCTCGAGGTTGCCATAGAGTTTGCTCCTCTCTGGTGTTGGGTCTAGCCACGTGGCTCTTCTGAGGGCATCATGGTGGGGGCAGTCTTGGAGAAGGTGTTCACCGGTCATCGAGGCAGTGTCGCAAGAACATCTGTCTGTCTGACCAACTTTGAACTTGTGGAACATATGTGCCGGCAATTTGTTGTGTCCTGTTCGGACTCTGAACAGAATGACTTGGTCAGCTCTGTTCAGAAAGTGGTAGCTGTCATTTTGGTTGTAATTCGGATGTTGCTGGCGCCACTTTTTCTGAGACAGAGCCTTGATGATGGTCTTCTCTTCTGCATTAGAGACCTGTCTGTCTTCCTGGTCCAGCTGACCACCTTCCCTGGTCAGTCTTCCAGCCAGCTCATTTCCATGCACTCCACAGTGTGCAGAAATCCATTGGAGTGTCAGTGTCACCTGTGCGGCCAGCTCAGACAGAGTGGCTGCAAGTTCATTCAGTTCCTTCTTGCGAGGGTCTTGGAGTGCGCTCAGCACAGACAAAGCATCAGTGAAGATGATCACGTGCTGGTGTGTCGCATCTCGGTGATCCAGAAAGTAGGCCGCTGCCGTTCTCAGGGCATCTGCCTCTGCTCTGAAGTTGGTGGAGTATCTGCCCGTTGCTATGGGGATGTGGGTCTCGTACCCGGTGTAGCTGATATACACGCCTCCTCCTCCATCCCTCGCTGCTTCTGCGGCAGACCCATCCGTATAGGCGTGTGTCCACTGTTCTTCAGAGTAGGTAGATTGGATGAGCTCTAAGGTCAATGACATCCTCTCGTGGTCTGACTCTGTGCCTTTCTTCCCAATGCCTGGAATGTCATCTCTGATGGTTGGGAATTTCAGTCTTTCCCATGAGGGGACTGATGTTGTACTTGGTATTGGTGTTGGCATGTGGTCCAACAGCTCTGGGTCTTTCCTCTAAAGTGTCCTGCTCTGGTTGATAAAGCTGGACCTTTTGAGCCTCCCTTTTGTTGGCATGCTTATTCTTTCATGCATGGGATGATTTTGGAGGCGTTTGAACTTTGCTGCTTGTGTCAGCACCTTGATGTTCTTTCTGTTATCAAGGGGTTGCAGACATGTGGCAGTCTCTAGAGCAGTAATGGGGTTACTGCGCATGGCTCATGTCATCATTCTCATGGCCTGGTTCTGCAATCTGGCCAGCCTGTCGCTGTTTGACTTGGCATCAGTTGCTGTAGCTGCCATACCGTACTCCAGAATGGGACGGACCCTGCCCTCGTACAGCTTCTTCAGTACGGTCTGGTCTGCACCCCAGTCCATGCCTGACAGTTTTTTCATTAGGGCCATCCTGATTTTCCCTCTGACTTCATTCTTGTGCAGCTGGTTTCTCCATGTCAGTCTGCGGTCTAGGGTGACCCCAAGGTATGTGGGGGAGTCGTCAGCCTCAAGCTCAAGGGAGTTGACCTTCAGCTTCACCTTTTGATTTTGTGTGCAGAGGATGAAGATGGTGTATGTGGTCTTTCTCTCATTGATCTTCACAAGCCATGACTTGGTCAATGCCTCTAACTGCTGAAGAGCTAGCTGGAGTCTGTAGTTTGCCATCGAGATGTATTCCTCACTGCACTACAGTGCAAGGTCATCGGCATAGATGGCACCTCGAACGTTTTTGGGCATACTATGGATGATGTCCTTGATGAACACTAGGAATAGTGTCGGGGAGAGCACTCCTTCTTCTGGAACTCCTTCTTTGAGGACTTTCTTCTTGCTGGAGTGTTGTTTGATCTGGGCCCTGGCTTTTCTATTGTGTATGTATTGGGCTATTAGCTTGCACATACGTCCAGCGACTCCATACTGACGTAGTAACTAGTTTGAGCTTGAGGCCATCTTTCCATACCTTATCCAAGGCTTTTTCCAGATATATCCATACAGCAAGGGTGTGTTTCTTGTCCTGAAAGGCATCTTCAAATGCTTGGGCAATATATATGATCTGGTCTTCTGTGGACCGGTTTTGTCTGAAGGCAGCTTGCTCTGGGGTGATGTGCTGTTTGTCTTCCAAGTGCCACATAAGCTTGGTGTTGATGAGGCGTTTCATCAGCTTCCCTGTGCAACTGGTGAGGCTGATAGGACGGTAACTTTCAGCCTTTGCCCGTTCTTTGCCCTTTTTGTGCACTGGTTTCATGATGGCTTCCTTCCACACCTGTGGCACAGTCCCTGTTTTCCAGCTCTCATTGTAGAGGTGCAGTAGTTTCTTCTTTGATTTTGGGCCAAGATGAAGCAACATTTCATTTGTGATCTTGACAGGGCCTGGTGCTTTTTTTTGCTTCAGGGCAGACAGACCATCCTCAAGCTCCTGGAGATTGAACGGCGTGTCCATGTAGGGTTCCACTTGGGCCTCTTTGTTTATCGGTTGGGCTGCCCTCACCTCTGCTCTTCTCTCCAGGGGTACATGTAGGTGGCTTGTCTCAGCATACTGGTTGATGAAATGGTTGGCTGCTTTCTTTCCAGTCAGCAGTTCCTGGTCATGGGTGAGTGTTATTGGCGAACTTTTACTGTTCTCGTCATTCATAGCTTGGGCCAGCTTCCATAGTTTGTTGCCATCTTTGTCCAAGTTCAGCTGCTCCGTTTTTTCATGCCAGCTTCTGCGAGCTTCCCGGTTGAGAACCTGTTTGTGTTTTGCAGCTGCTGCCTTCAGTTTAATGTTGTTCAGAGTTGTTGGATCTTCTTGAACTTTAATTCTTGCCTTTTCCACACTGTCTTCAAGCTGCTGGAGCTCCTCTGTCCAGTAAGGCCTATAGTTCTTCCTGGCTCCCCGTGGGATGGACTCATTGGCAGCTTTCAGTATAGCCTGGTTCAGCACTTTGATCTTTTGGTTGATGTTCTGCCTTTTGTGTCGGATTTCCCCAGTGTACATGTCCACCTTCTCAGCGAAACGCTCCCAGTTAGCCTTTTTGTAATTCCATCTTGGGAATGTTTTGGCTTCTTGTGGTTTGAAGTTCAGGTCCAAGCTGAGTTTCACGAGTCTATGGTCACTCCCCCCAAGCTGGCTGAGGACTGTCCTGGTTGCCTTCCTGGCAATATCATTGGTGGCAAAGGCCAGGTCAGGTGTTGCGTTTGTCAGCCATCGTCTCGAGAAGAATGTTGATTGGTCTTCAGGGGCATTCAGGAGCAGGAGATTGTTGTTGACTTGCCAATCTTTCATCTCTTCTTCTCTTCTATCTGCCTCGTCATATCCCCATGCTTCTGAATGACTGTTGAAATCAGCAGTGATAAGGCACTGGCTTTCTGGGAGTTCCATTTGGTCAAGTGAGAGCTCCCGGTCAGGTGGACAGCAGACGTTGAAAATCGTCATAATTTTATTTTCCATCATGATGTTGACACCGTGGATCTCTGCCTGGTTGTCGGTGTTGACACAGAACTCTTGGGCTGGAATGGAGTTCTTGACTAGAATAGCCACCCCTTCTTTTGATCTTCCTTCTCTGTCCTGTCTGAAAACCTGGTAACCCCGCATACTGAAACGCTGTGTTGCTTTCAGATGGGTTTCCTGTATGCAGGCGACATCAATTTCTTCCTGGCGAAGTCTTTCTGCAAGAGCAATCTTTTTATTTGAGGCTCCTTCTGCATTCCACAGCATGATGTTGACGTTTCTCTCTATTGCCGTCTTCCCTCGACCAGTAGCATTTACCCTCACTCCTCTTCTCCTGGTCGGACAAGTAGAGGCGAGGTGACCTCCAGTAGCTGAGGGTGGGACCATTCGAGGCTGTAGGCTTGGCACTCTTCCTCCCCGGCGGAACCCCAGAGGACGAGCACCACATCGTGAAGTTGACCGCGCGCAATTCATCATGATGCGTATTGCGTGATGCAGAGGTTTGGCGGCACCACAGGGGTCCTGCACCTCCGTCTTCATCCATAGAACGTGTATCGGGGTCCCTCCCCAAGAATGGCTGCCTGCCTTGGCTAATGAGCAAAGTCTGCCCATGGTTTTTCTGTCTGAGTGATCTTTCTCATACCCCTTATACTTGAGGAGAGTTGGCTGATATTTGTCTGACCTCTACCCTTTGACCCGTCCAGTATGCGAAACGCTACCAAAAGAGGTGGAAGTTTTGACACTCCCCCTGGCCTGGCTCTGCGGGTCATGGAGGTACTCAAGCCACCACACCTCGTCAAGGAATCAGCCGTGTGGTGGAATCTTTTAGCCCTGAAAAGGGCCGTTTGATTTTTCTGGTCTGGAGCGTTGGCCGCTACCCGCAGCCGCTGGTCACAGACCTGCTGCAGCAGCCAGTCTCGCCAGGCACGACGACTCCAGGAGCTCACGCCTGACGGCCAACGCTCGAGACCAGAAAAATCAAACGGCCCTTTTCAGGGCCAAAAGATTTTTAAAAAGAAAGAATACGATTGGTCGGAATTATTGTCATGACTTGTCTTTTATAGAAACAAAGGAGTTAATGGTATTTTCAGTTTTAGCAATGATAATTTTGTAAGAAAATATTACGAAGTGATGATTTATCAGTTTTAGAGATAAGAAAACTTAAATCTCGTCACAACTTTCCTGTCAAATCTCCAGCCATAAGATATAGCCAGGAGGCATCAACTAAACATTGTATGAGACTGTGGCAAGATCACCCCTCCCCCTTGGATTTAGTTATTTACTTCTTTATGATTAACCTATTATGTGATGGAGAATTATAATGGCTCCGCCGGCCGTAGATGATAGAGAATTATTATGGCTCCGCCAGCCATAGCTTAGTTGAACATTCCATGCCCATGTTCGCGGGAAAGAGTGTTTCCATTGGTTGGAAGAGAGAACGACACTGGAGACTTTGCGAGGGAGGGGGCCTCGTCTTAAATGGGGGTCCTGTGATTGGCTGGAAAATGACAGAGTTCGATCGCGTTTGTGCGGAAGGTATATATATCCCTGAAAAACGGCGCCCAGCGTCGGCGAAAACAACATCTAAAGATCTACGCCGCGCCGGTGTTAGTGTCACCCTCCATGTCAGAGTTACGTCAATCCTCAGAAGACGCCAATGATAGCGTCACCCTCCACACCAAAGTTACGTCGTCCTTCGTCTGAAGATAAGAACTCCGAGCCGTCTTCTTTCTCGTCTGAAGAATACCTACGCTCGAAAGAGCAAAGTCCGGCTCGTAACAGAGACAAATTAAAAAGTAGA
>JAWQFJ010001495.1:156401-208901 GCA_034096865.1 Theodoxus fluviatilis | reverse complement strand
CAGGAGGAGAAGGAGAACAAACAGGAGGAGGAGGAGGAGGAAGAGGAAGAAGAGGAGTAGGAGGAAAGAGGAGGAGGAGGAGGAGGAGGAGGAGGAGGAGGAGGAGGAGGGAGGAGGAGGAGGAGGAGGGAGGAGGAGGGAGGAGGAGGAGGAGGGAGGAGGGAGGAGGGAGGAGGAGGGAGGAGGGAGGAGGGAGAAGGGGAAGAGGAAGAGGAAGAAGAGGAGGAGGAGGAGGGGGAGGAGGACGAGGACGAGGACGAGGACGATGGGGACGAGGACGAGGACGAGGACGAGGACGAGGACGAGGACGAGGACGAGGAGGACGAGGAGGAGGTGCAGGAGGACGAAGCGGAGGACGAGGAGGAGGAGAAGGACGAAGAGGAGGAGGAGGAGGAGGAGGAGGAGGAGGAGGAGGAGGAGGAGGAGGAGGAGGAGGAGGAGGAGGAGGAGGAGAAGGACGAAGAGGAGGAGGAGGAGGAGGAGGAGGGAGGAGGAGAAGGACGAAGAGGAGGAGGAGGAGGAGGAGGAGGAGGAGGAGGAGGAGGAGGAGGAGGAGGAGAAACAGAAGAGGAGGAGGAGAAACAGGAAAGGAGGAGGAGAAACAGGAAAGGAGGACGAGAAAGGAGGACGAGAAACAGGAGGAGAGGAGGAGAAACAGGAGGAGAGGAGGAGAAACAGAAGGAGGAGGAGCAGAAACATGAGGAGGAGAAGGAGAAGGAGGAGGAGGAGGAGGAGGAGGAGGAGGAGGAGGAGGAGGAGGAGGAGGAGGAGGAGGAGGAGGAGGAGAACAGAAGAGGAGGAAGAGGAAACAAGAGGAGGAGGAGAACAACAGGAGGAGGAGAAACAGAGGAGGAGGAGAAGCAGGAGGAGGAGAAGCAGGAGGAGGAGGAGGAAAAACAGGAGGAGGAGGAGGAAAACAGGAGGAGGAGGAGCAGAAAGACAGGAGGAGGAGGAGCAGAAACAGGAGGGGGATAAGGAGGAGAAACAGGAGGAGGAGAAACAGGAGGAGGAGGAGGAGGAGGAGGAAAACAGAAGGAGGAAAACAGGAGGAGGAGGAAAAACAGGAGGAGGAGGAAAAACAGGAGGAGGAGGAGGAGGAAAAAACAGGAGGAGGAGGAGGGAAAACAGGAGGAGGAGGAGGAGGAGGAGGAGGAGGAGGAGGAGGAGGAGGAGGAGGAGGAGGAGGAGGAGGAGGAGGAGGAGGAGGAGGAGGAGGAGGAGGAGGAGGAGGAGGAGAATAATGAGAAATCATTGGCAAGAGTAGGAGGTACAGAAGCAACAGCAGCGGAAGACGACTGTGAAGCTAAGGAAGCTGCATCCATGTTAATTTTCAGTCGGAAAGAGCCAGCCTTACTTTCGGCAGCCTTGGATCTGCAAGAAAAACAGAACGTTGTCCCAGGGGCGATACGAGAGGATGGAGGGAAATTGCTCTGCAGGAAATTCAAAAAGCTAAAAAAGAAGATAAGCGCGTCCGAGATTTTGTTCATTCGCACCGGTCACTCCCAGGGGTCGATGCCGGTAGGTCTGTCTGGCTCGGACGGGAAAACCGACCGCTCTATGCTTACATTGCCCCAGCATCGTTGGAGCCTATGCTATGCTATACATTTTCCCCGGTCACAAGTTATTTGCAAATTTGACGTCAAGACGTCTTTTCCGCTGACGAAATATGATATTTAATTTGGTTCACCGGACTTAGGACCTTCTCCTGACTCTCGAGGAAAATTCCGAGCTGAATATGGCTTGGCATTTCTATGTGTACTTATTTGTGTAGTGTTTGTATGCGAAAGTGTACTAAGCACGTGGAGCCTGCAATACGCGCATCGCCACGATATAGGTGATCGCCACTCAGTGCAATGTTCGTAGGCCTAAGCTCTGAGTGCGGTAAAGAAAAATGATTCATAGAAAAGATGTCCCCGCTTTGTAGCCTGCAAAACATGTCGCGTTCAGGCTTCTTTCTTTCATAACTCTTAGACAAAGGAGAAAAGTCCTTCAAAATTGTTCTCATCTTAACTGGAGTTTTTTTACAAACAAAATGCTGTTCTCACAAGACCAGACTTAGTTCACTGGTTACTACGTGAGGATGGATTACGTTTGCCAAAGGAGCTAGCGCATAATGGGACTTCCATTTCCCCCTCCACCCCTTCCCCCTCCCCGCACCCCTTTTCACAACATTGCTCTTTATGTTTCCTGATAGATTTGAGCCAATCTTCACTACCCTAGATAGTGTCCTGAGCAACGATATGTCAAACGAATGCCCTGTCGCAATTTGAAGCAGGATATAGTAATCAATGCATCTTTCAAAACAGCTCACTGTTAGCAATGAATTTAGCTATGCCTGCAGTAGTGTGAGCGCGTGGTTGTGAATAGTTCCTGTAAAGGCCTGTATAAATTTAGCAACGCCGTAGTAGCAGTCATATCTAACCAATCAGGACGTAGTAGCAGTCATATCTAACCAATCAGGACGTAGTAGCAGTCATATCTAACCAATCAGGACGTAGTAGCAGTCATATCTAACCAATCAGGACGTAGTAGCAGTCATATCTAACCAATCAGGACGTAGTAGCAATCATATCTAACCAATCAGGACGTAGTAGCAATCATATCTAACCAATCAGGACGTAGTAGCAATCATATCTAACCAATCAGGACGTAGTAGCAATCATATCTAACCAATCAGGACGTAGTAGCAATCATATCTAACCAATCAGGACGTAGTAGCAATCATATCTAACCAATCAGGACGTAGTAGCAATCATATCTAACCAATCAGGACGTAGTAGCAATCATATCTAACCAATCAGGACGTAGTAGCAATCATATCTAACCAATCAGGACGTAGTAGCAATCATATCTAACCAATCAGGACGTAGTAGCAATCATATCTAACCAATCAGGACGTAGTAGCAATCATATCTAACCAATCAGGACGTAGTAGCAATCATATCTAACCAATCAGGACGTAGTAGCAATCATATCTAACCAATCAGGACGTAGTAGCAATCATATCTAACCAATCAGGACGTAGTAGCAATCATATCTAACCAATCAGGACGTAGTAGCAGTCATATCTAACCAATCAGGACGTAGTAGCAGTCATATCTAACCAATCAGGACGTAGTAGCAGTCATATCTAACCAATCAGGACGCAGTAGCAGTCATATCTAACCAATCAGGACGTAGTAGCAGTCATATCTAACCAATCAGGACGTAGTAGCAGTCATATCTAACCAATCAGGACGTAGTAGCAGTCATATCTAACCAATCAGGACGTAGTAGCAGTCATATCTAACCAATCAGGACGTAGTAGCAGTCATATCTAACCAATCAGGTCGCAGCAACAGTCATATCTAACCAATCAGGACGTAGTAGCAGTCATATCTAACCAATCAGGACGCAGCTTCGGTCTAGTTCTGCGTCCTCATTGGTCAGATAAGACTATTATCGCGAAGTAAGCGTTCAATAAAAACAGACCTTAAAGGTAAAATGCTAATGGTTCTAGACACACCTTGTCACTGCCTTCCACAAGGGTCACAGCCCTGGAGTAGGCAACCGATGGCAGAGCATGACATCTGCCTCTGACACGAGTGGTCAGTTTTCAAATCGCCAGAAATATTTCAAAGACACATCCCACGTCGTTGAACCTGCTTACAGATTGCGTGTGGCCAAACTACAGCAGTGCCTGAAAGTTCTGTAACCACAGTTGAGGATAAGGGGAAAACATGGGGGTGAAACTTGGATGAAGAAAAACGAATGATGAATAGGAGCAGTATTCCTAACGTGTCGTTTTCTATTAGGTGTTCTGGTCGTAAAAGGCACACTGCTATTTAAACTTCATAACTTTTACTTCGTGGATAAAACGTCCAGAGGATGCAACTCATCCTTTTCTTGTTCAGCTTGGGTGCGGACAACATCAGAAAGGAAGAGACAGGTGGGCTGTCTTTTTCCCCCATGCCGAATTGACACACCGAATTTAGCAAACATATATAACAGTGTGTTGGTTGTTTGTTTTTTGGGGGGTGGGGTGGTGGGGTGGAGGGGGTGCAACTGTGTCTTGCAGGGGTTAAAGGATTTACAGGTCGTTGGAGAAAATGAACAGTCTTTATTACACTCTTTCTCTCTCTCTCTCTCTCTCTCACTCTCTCTCCACTGTCTCTCTCTCTCTCTCTCTCTCTCTCTCTCTCTCGCTCTCTCTCTCTCTCGCTCTCTCTGTATATTTCTGTGTGTGTGTGTGTGTGTGTGTGTGTGTGTGTGTGTGTGTGTGTGTGTGTGTGTGTGTGTGTGTGTGTGTGTGAATGTGTGTATACATATATACAGCTGTGGAAACAATTATTAGACCACTTACGTTTTTAAAATTATTTTTTCGACTTATTACAATGATGACTACTTTAATTCAAGTAATATAATTGTAACCGTATGAAAAAGTTTGTAATACATGATTGTGCGATGATTTCACATACTTATTGATATCATAATAATGAAAATAATATATATATATATATATATATATATATATATATATATATATGTATAGATATCAGATCAACAGATGACACGGTCAAAAAGTCTTTTTTAACCTCACTTAGCTCTTTGAGCATGCTAATGAAAGTAGCCCGTTTCTAACATAACAAAAGCGTTCTATAATGACAAAAGGTTATCGAAAGAAGATTATCAGACGAAAAAACCTTATCAGTGATGCCAAAAACGATCAGAGAACTCTCCGGGGAGGATCGATTTGAAGGTGGTCACCCTTTTCGAAGAAGGATACAGCCAGAGAAAGATAGCAGAGAGAGTAAGTGTGTCCAAGACAGCAGCTCATCACACTATTAAGAAGTTTAAAGCCCATGGGACAACTATCAACTGCAAAGGAAGAGGAAGAAAGAGGCTGAGTACCAACAGAGATGACCGTCAACTCATCAGGGCATCTCTTCACAACAGGCGAGCCACGTCACCACAGCTTAAACGCCAATGGGTCCAGCTGCCGGACATTCATTTGTCCTCCAGAACTGTGAGGAGAAGTTTGCTGGAAAACAATCTTCATGCCTGCAAGGCAAGGAAGAAGCCCCTGGTGAATGAACGCCAGAGGAAGCAGAGGATGCAATGGGCCCCAAACCACCGAAGATGGACAGCGGAAGACTGGTCCAAAGTCATGTTTACCGATGAGTCCAACTTTGAGCTTTTTCCTACACCAGGCCATGTAATGGTGAGCAGAAGGCCTGGAGAAGCTTACAAGCATGAATGCCTGGTTCCCACTGTGAAACATGGAGGCGGATCCATCATGGTTTGGGGGACCATGTCAGCCTCTGGTATCGGTGTCCTGACGCTATGTGAAGACCGCATGAATAGCCTTGCTACAGAGAGGTTCTGGAGCATGCCATGCTCCCCTCAGCACAGCAACTGTTCCCCACAGACCAGGAGTGGGTGTTGCAGCCGGACAATGCCCTTTGCCATACTGCAAGGGTGGTCCATCGTTGGCTGAATGACCATGACGTCGATGTCTTTCCATGACTAGCACAGTCTCCAGACATGAACCCCATCGAAAATCTGTGGGACATCCTGGGCAAAGCTGTTCAAGAGGACAAGCCAAGCAGTAAGAAAGAAATGGAAAGTGTTTTGAAGCGGAAATGGGCCAAAATCAATCCTGAACTTTGCAAAAAGCTTGTTTTCAGCATGCCATCTCGAGTGAAGGCTTTGCTCAAGGCCAAAGGATGGCCTACGAAATTCTGACAACCTCAGAATTACCCTATTGTGTGCTGAAACTCAGCTGAGATGTTAAGAAAGTGAAAACTATTGTTAAAGTGACATTTGTTACCACACTCCACTTCAGTTACCGTCATTGTTCATTTCTCAAATTGCTCAGTCTTTTTGACATGATTGACGATAAAAATCAATTTCAAAGTGACTCTTTAGTTACAAATGGTTGAAATTGAGCACAAAATGCTAATAAATTGTTGTATTTGTGATAGGTAACCACGGGCTTCAATAAAAACAAGTTATTGTTGATAACACAAGGCAATTAGGTCATGGTATTGCTTTTCTGGAAAGTGGTCTAATACTTTTTTCCACAGCTCTATATGACCCTTTCTCTTCTTTCTTTTCTCTCTCTATCTATATCTAGCTGTTCCTTTTTTTCTCCCTCCCCCCTCTCATTCTCCCTCCCCCTTCTCTCCCTCTCTCTCTCTCTCTCTCTCTCTCTCTCTCTCTCTCTCTCTCTCTCTCTCTCTCTCTCTCTCCTCTCTCTCTCTCTCTCTCTCTCTCTCTCTTCCTCCCTCTCTCTCTCCCTCCCTACCTCGCCTTCCGCCCCTCTCTCTGCCCATATCTTTGACGGCAAGGGGGCAAAATTGGAAATGACTGAAGCGATGAAGCCACCTCCGCAGTGGAACAAGCCTGTTCCTCCTTCTCCTCCTGGCGCCCTGCGTGCCTCGCGTCTCCCCTCCTTGCCTGGAAGTGGTTGGCCGGGGCCAGTAACACAAAAAGATCCGCCGCTGTAGCTTTCCTAAGCTAGAGCAAATAAACTGGAGGGGTAGCACGTCGGAGAGGAAAAAAGGAGTTGCTGTAGAGTGTGATTAACCAGCAAGCTGAGTTCCCCCCGCCCGAACTTCGTTTTTATCCCACTCTAATTTTTTCTGCTTGAGGGCGACCAATATACAGTGCTGCTGTAGCGTAGGTAATCCGTTTTAATCTTTTTTTTCTTTTGCTAATGTTCTCACCCTTCTCCAAGTTTCGATCTCCCCTGGTCCAAGTTAAAGAAAAAAAATTGATTACTTTTTTTTTGCAGATACTATGTCCACAATTGGTTTCAAGTAACGTGGACTGTCCAGCTAAAACTCACGGATAAAAGCAAACAAACGAACGAACAGGTGTTGTTCCTCTTATGTGTTTTGTAAAACAAAATATCGTTGATGTAGGCACTATTAAGGTGTGTGCCAACGTGCATTCTCAGAAAGAAAAACTTGCAAACATGCTGTGACTGAGAGAAGCTCGAAGATATCGCTCGGACTACTAACATGATTAAAATACCACTTGGAACTACTAATCACTTCAATCATCACTACAACAAATTTGCTAGTAGTACGCGTGTTCAGAAATACAGAGCTTAAGTCATAATGATGATGTTCCTCTGTTGTGGTCAGTAATTTGATGAAGGAAGCTTAAGTCAATGAGCTCCAGTCACAGGTGCGCTGTCGTTCAGATCTATGCAAAGCATCTGCCACTCGCCACCGCTCACCCCCTTGTAGGCTAAATGTTAGACTCATGGCATATATATGAGTGATTCGTCGACTGCGAATAACTTTGGAAATCGATACTCTCTTTGATCTTTCTCTTACCAGCTCTAGTAATTTTATAATGGTCTGACAAAGTCTGCAAAGGTAGGCAGTCAAACTCCATCATCCTTATAATGATCATCATCAAGATCATCATGATCATCATCATGATCATCATCATCATGATCATCATCATCATCATCATCATCATCGTCGTCGTCGTCGTCGTCGTCGTCTTCGTCATCATTATCGTCGTCGTCATCATTCCAACATCCACCCGTACGAGTGGATTCATGCCGTGTAAGCCCTCGGGGCTCTGGCCAGTACTATCACAAAGGGTGGCCACAACCTGAACGGGGCTCAGATATAGTGTCTATCATAAACGCTTGAACTGACTACTGGAGCAGAACCCAAAAGCTCTGCAGCCAGGGGTTCCAGCTGCCCAGTGGGGCATAGAACGCTTATGGTCAAGCCTTGTTTTACACACACACACATACACACACACATGCACGCACGCACACACACACACACAATTTTAGCTGATACCCTTTGTAACACTGGGGAGAATGCAGCACACAAGATCACACGCCATCACTCCTCTGCAATGATCAGCCTGCGAAGCACTGCGGAAGACTGCAGACTGAGTCAGGCAGCGGACGACCTGCGTGGGGGACACGGGGGGGACTGCACCGTGTTTGGCGTTCCCAAGCTGTTGAAGCAGGTTGAATGCGAACTTGGGGCTTTTTGTTTGTCCGATTCTCTCATGCCCACTCCGCTGCCTGATCACGTCAGGGTGTAATGAAGGGTCAATTGATTTGGGTCGTCTATTTCTGAAATTGATTGCACGTTGTGTGACACCCACTTCCAATGATACGTATCTAACTCAAAGACTTCTTTGGTCATGGTCTCGGAGTCTTGACAGAACATAGTGCATGTATGTGTCACCTGAAACTTTTTTACCCTTGATAAAAGTCTAACTTTTTGGAGACGACCCGGCAGAATCAGATTGAACACGAACATGGATGCTACTTCAGCCCCGCAGACAAAGCGGCGCCCCCCGCAGATAGTGGGGCCAGAGCTTGGAGGAATCGATGGCCACGCTGATCACAGCGTCGTGTTGGCAAACATCGATCGTGGCGGGGTCCAATGCCGATTTGATTGCAGGCCTGGGTGCGTCCAATAATCGCAAAATTATTCAAAACTCCATGTTTTTGACCCAGCGCAAACAACGAATTTGGGAGAGGTCCCTCCGCGACGCTTGGACCTCTACTTCTCCCCAAAACTGGCAGGAAAAACATGCAACGCAAACACTCCCGGGGAAGGCTAATTCCCTTTCGATCAATAATAATCAGCAACAACAATATTCGCCGTGCCAACTTTGGTTCCAGCTAAAATATTGCGAAGGGTGATTTTTTTCCTCAGGGGAAGAGTAGGGTTCAGACGAAGGGGGGGGGGGGGGGGTAGTTTTAATTTCGTGAATTAGTCCTTTTTTAAAAGAGTCGCGCCAGAGCTGAAATGAGGAGCATGTGTACCTTTTTGTTCTCCAACTTTCCCTGTGTTTTTCGCGCTGGCCACAAAACCACCATCCCACACCTCTCACCCATTTCTACCGCTCTTTCAATAGTCTTTTCAAACGCCCCAAGTGACTTTGTGGAATGGAAAGCAAAACGAGTTTAGATTGTATGTAATGTGTTCATTACACATGAGCATAGAATCAAACTTGCACACAAATGCAAGCTCGCACTCAGAGACACACACACACGAGCGCGCGCGCGCGCGTGTGTGTGTGTGTGTGTGTGTGTGTGTGTGTGTGTGTGTGTGTGTGTGTGTGTGTGTGTGTGAAGAGAGAGAGAGAAGAGAGAGACAGAGACAGACAGAGAGAGGCAGAGAGAGAGAGACAGAGAGGGAGACAGAGAGGGACAGAGAGGGAGACAGACAGACAGACAGACAGACAGACAGACAGACAGACAGACAGACAGACAGACAGACAGACAGACAGACAGACAGACAGACAGACAGACAGACAGACAGGCAGACAGACAGACAGACAGACAGATAGGCAGGCAGGCAGGCAGGCAGGCAGGCAGGCAGGCAGGCAGGCAGGCAGGCAGAGAGGGTGAGGTTAGCCTGCACCATTGAACTACGAACGCAGTCGTAGAGTTCGTGTTCTGAGACTTCCGTTAAAAACGCAGTGTTGTCCCTGCAGCTGCAGATGCCTGATTGAGAAAGGGCGGTCTGGAGAGGACACTTATCACACAGGAGACAGGCATCTTTTACGGCCTGCCTACCTCATCGAGTAGAGCTTTTGACCCTTGGCGGGGACCAGTGTAGGGCAGTGCATGGAGGAAGGAAAAACCCGCAGCAAAGAGGACAGGACAGCGAACGCCGGATAGGAGCCGTCAATGGAGGGCGGGGAGGATTCGGGACGGGGACGGGAAAGATGAAACCCCAGACAATCTTCCCGCTTCCAGCCCAGCGCCACTGCCGGAGGTTCTTCAGCCATAAAGGAGGACCAAGACGTCGGGCCGCGTCTCCGTCTCCAGCAGTGAAAGGAGCATGTCTAGGGACCGGACGGCCCAGACAGCGGGGAGACGGGGGCCCTTGAACCCAAGAGCCCTCAAACTTCCCGAGTGGAAGCAAGCAGAAAACGGGAATAAAGCAAGAACGGACAACTGCTCTCCAGACTTCACGAGTCCTGGTCTTGATCTTCCACCGAGGTCGAGCCAAGCTTCACATGCAGCGTCAGCAGTTGAATGCTGAGAATATCAAAGTGTTGAAGAGGGCATTGATTTGCAGTGCAGGAAATGCTTTTGACTGGTACGAATTGTTAAGCAACTGGGTGGATATTGTGATAACTTCCGCGCTGTTCGCATGTTTGCTTTTTCTTAATAGCTAAAACAAAGTGTGCAGAAAATTTTGCTACAATAAATATAATTGTGGTTATTGTTGTTCTATTATTGTCGACGTCGCCGTCATCGTCTTTGTTGTTGTCATCGTCGTTGTCGTCGTTATCAATCGTTGCTCTTTGATTATTTACACAATCATATATTTGCAAACATATAATTCAGCAGCCACTGTTTGACTTCATTTCATAAACGACAATTTTGTTTGTGGAAACTGAAAGATGTTAATCCTTCTACGGCAAAGGATATAAAAGAGACTTCGATTAAGCAAACAAACAAGCACCACAAATCATACTGATTGTCTTACCAACTGGCTATAGCATTATTGGAAAAATAAAAGTCTACTCTGCCAGCAGATCATGCATTGAATTAAAACATACATGAGCTGGAGTTGAACTCGAGACTTTTCCTTCTCGAGATGGAAAACTTACCCCCCAAAACCCCAACAAGACGGAAAGACGCGAAGCTGGAGTTCCGACGACGTCAGTGTCAGATGCCGAGTGTTTACTGGTGGAGACCGAGAAGTGGGGCTGAGCTTTCCTGGGCTCTGATCTGACAGAGAGCACAGCGGACATACTGCTTTGCTTTCCCCAGCATATACCTTTCATCCCGTCTTTCCACGGTCGGTCCAATTCAGCAAACTGTGGTAATATTTGCCTCTTTTTCTTATGCTTTAAAAGGGGATTTTAATTTTACACATTCACTCCGTCTGTACGAATGAAAGTATGGCCAGCATCTGATTTTGCAGCAGGCATGCTTAAAGTCTGCTGTTTGCTGGTCACAGGTTGTTTTTTACAACTGCTATTACTGTCGATGTGGACTCTGGAGAATATGGCACGTACAATATGCTTGCTTTAATAGCCGTAGGGATTCGTTGTTCTCATTTGTACTTTTAAAAATGTTATTGAAAGTATAGTTTCAAGCATTCGTCTAAGCTGTCAAGGCGAAAAAAATATTAAAGCCTTTGACGACAGGATTGGTTAGAAGAACCCCAGCTTTCAAAGAGAATTACTGATTTACAGCATTATTTCATAATATCAGAACATCCATAAGGAGATAAAAGCCACACGCACTGAAAAAGTGTTACATACATCCTTTTACAGCAATCACTTTTCACCAGTATGCGAGATTGTGCAAGAGCAACCGTTCTAAGCAATTGAAATGGACAGTTTACTAAGAAACAGTAATAATCATTTCTAAAATAGCAGGGCACTGTTCTGTGTGATCCACTCTCTCTCTCTCTCTCTCTCTCTCTCTCTCTTTCTCTTTCTCTCAAAATCTGTCGTTTATCCTCCTTCTCTCAATTAGCTGCTCCTTATTATGACAGGCTGCATCCCGAGGGTTATGAATACTGCTATGGAAGCGCCAATTCTCTCACCCATACTCCTTTTGACAGAGTCCTTCTTGCTGTCACATTAATCACCCATACCACAGTGAATGCTAAGTAAAGCGTGCAAACACATCAAATAAGGAGAAACGATGGCGTTGCGTCCATTTTGGGCAAGCCTGTCAGCTCTCCAAGAGACCTCATCAGTCTTGGTCTCCCGAGACTTCGTCAGCCCGTATTGCTCTTCTCACGTTTCAGTTTTTCCTCGCCTACCGGAATCATAAGAAGACCGAGTACAAAAGGTCGAACAATGTCAGTCTTCGTAGTAGCGCTTCCTTCAGAAATGTCAGTTCTAATAAAGGAACATATTAAAAAGGTCGAGTTAACGCTCCATTTTTAAGTGAACGCAGTTATGTTTAAATTGTAATGATATTAATCTCTATCACTGCGCTCTAAACATATTTGCGTTCCCTTAAAGAATGGAGCGTTAACACGACCTCTTTAATATGTTCCTTTGTCATAATGATGCCTTCGCACTCCCGCAGAGCAGTCGAGTTACCTCCCCTGCAAGTTACCTCCCCTGCAAGAGTACATTGACGGCAGGCGAACGACTAACTGCGCTGGTGAATGCACCTTTTTCTTAAGATGAGGATTTGGCGCAGTGGCTTGACCTGCTGGCAATTGTGAGAGCAATAAGGCACCGTGGTTTAGTCTCTGCTTGGGATGACCTGACTACTCTTTTCCATCTTCGAACATGTCATGTTAAATACGTGTACAATTCTTTGAGCGTCACGCTCACGTGTTTTTTTTTCTTCAAACAATGTTTCATTGCATGTCGTGGAATGTGATCGAAACAAATGCTTTTCAGGATCTACTTTAATGTACTTTGCCCGTCTATTTGATTCAGGACTCCCAACTTCCCCACCACCATCACAATGACCACTACCAGGTCTACCACTACCATTACCACCACTACCATTACCACCACTACTACTGCCACCACCACTACTGCCACCACTACTACTGCCACCACTACTACTGCCACCACCACCATCACTACCACTACCACCACAACCATTGTCACATGCAAACACTGCATTTTGCCCTCTACATCCACGTTGTCCTCTGTACGAAATTTTCTTCCATTTTTTTATTAACTCTTTTTTCCACATTTAACAAACACACGCTATCATCGCACTTTATCTAATGACTACCATCGAAGGTCATGCACACTGTGAGGCTACATACAGGACAATAGGAATGTTGCGGGTGAGATCCAAAGAATTGAAAACACACGGGAAACTGCGAGGGAAGAGGAAATTGGAGGAAAGAGGAAGCGGGCAAATGAGGTGGAAGAAGGGGAAACTGAGCGGGAATGGAAACAGGGGAGGTCTCCTGGGCGAGGGTGTGGAGACATGGGGGTGACACTGGCGGTCTGAGGGAAGTCCGCCACGTCCTTCACCAGGACGCGAGCATTGCAGACTGACCTTGAGGACCTCCATCCACATCCTTGGCACGTTCCGACCTTAACAAGGACTTTTTTGTTGGCACCCAAGGGTTGAAAATGTCGTTGGCGTCTGCAGAAAAGCAGCCTTTGGTGGCAATTGCACATGGGCGTGGACGATTAGCATCGTTACTTTGGCTGATTACAGCAAACCACTCCCTCGGGCCGGGCCGTGATCGACCATGTTTTGTCGGGCGAAGTTTGCAGTGGAGGTCAGAAGAGTTTTGTTCGTGATAACTTCCAACAGTGGAAATGCAAGGGGTGCCATGGATGGAGCATAAGTTTCCTGGAATTGCGAGGAGTTGGAGGGAAGGTCTGAATTTGGGGGTCTTTGGCGCCTTTCCATGAAGATCACATAACCAACCTTCATTCAGTCTAATGAGGAAGGATATCATGTAGAACGGGTTCCTCCTCAGTTTATTACGACAGAGTGGTACAAAGTTGTAACGAATGGACTGCATAGTTGTCGTGGTAGGATTATTTTGCATTCAAGATGCTTGTTAAAGTTTTTGGTTGCTCATTCAAGGTGTGTGATTTAAATTGAAAACAGTTAACATGCCCAATCACGTGAAACAATTTGAGACTGTCGTGAGAAGGAAACATTATGCCCAGCTTCAAAAGATCCCGCTCGAAATAAAGCAATAACGTGTACCAGCATAGCAACTGAACATATATCAAAGCATTCAGTATGATTGATACGAGTGTAGGTTTGGTGCACACCAGTAGAGCTTAAGATGGCAGGTGATTCGTGCAGCATATAAACGGCTAATGATGCACCTTGTCGTCTTGGCTGTGACTAAGAGCATCACTTAGCCACGGAAATAGCGACGATGCAAACTTTTTGGAGCTGAGTGGACAGAGCAAATATTGTGCAACTGTAGCCAACACGGTGGAGATGATGTTGCAGTGTGAGTCTTTTGGATGGTGCAAATCGACTGTCAACAAAGGATCAGTCCGTCCTCTGTTTAAATTTAAACAGGATAAACATGGGGTTTGTCCTCTTCCAAAAAAGAGAAATAATGAAAATCCTTCTCTCTGTGCCCCTCTGATGGCAGTTTAACCCCGCACTTCCACTCTTAGTGCCATCCCGTGTACTCCCGCATTGCCATCCTCGGCAAACATGGGGATTTCTCCATTGGAAAGTTATGGAGAGATCAACACCGTGCTGTTTGACCAACTGGCTGTTCCCACCCCAAATCGATGCAAACCAGACAGTTGGAGAGCCAGGAGAAAACGCCTGATCCATTGCTGCAGTAAATACCCATGTGCTTGAGGAATCGCCGGTGCACTGAGCGCTGATTACAGAACGCGGTCCCGATTAGAGATGTCTGTATGGAATGAAAGCTAAATGCAGTCATCTGCAAATACAGACGTCGACCGAGGATTTTCCCCGTGTGTGCCTGGGTCATAAAGGTCATCATGGAGGGATTCGGCCCCAACTGGGAACGTCCGGGTGGGAGCGTCCTCGGGGCGCACTCAATCGCAGCGTTTCCTCTGGAGCATTGCCAGACCCCATTGCGTGCCGCGGAGCCGTTTCTACGATTAGGATTTTAATGGGAGCAGACCTTTTTTTCTGGATATTATTTTTCGAAAGAGATAAAGAGGGTGCCGTGAGAGATTTGGGGGTGGAGGAGTCTGACAGTGATTCAAACTGCCTGTTGATGGCTATTCAGCTCTTAGGGCAGTCTTGTTGTCGAAGAAACATGTTTAGCATATACATTTGAATCGAAATTCTCGTTAAGGTCCAGTAACATTTTCAGTGGATTTTATTTTTACTTTTAAAGACTCGCAGATATTTTTGTAATCTAGTATGTTGATATGCACCTCCTACCCTCGTGAGTCAGCGGAAATCTAAAAATGACTCTAAAGTGTTCTTTACTGTGCACTGTCTTTCTGAGCCGTGGAGAGGTTACTGAAATACATGTTTATTTGCAATGGCTCGGAAAACGTTGCTTGCGACATGCAATTTTTTCTCTTGAAAGGACATGTCTATCCGCTCACTGTATTGGCATTTATCAATTCGAACATGTCGCGACGTAGATGTTCGACAGGAGGAAGCACATTTTAGTTTCCGGTTTCAGTATATGAATCCTCATCACTCATGATCAGCGCAGTCCCAATACTATTCTGCAACTGACTCTATTTTTCAAAGAAAGATGGAGGGAGTTTTACGGACTATCGGCCTTCGTATGCTATTTAAGACCATTGACTGCAAGACGCTTCAGAGATGTTTTCTCCAGTTATTCGCCAGTCAGGAATCGCATAGGGACCCCGGATGTGTTAGTACTTTCCCCCAACTTACAGGAAGATTCGCTTTTCAAACTTTTTTTGATAAATAGCTATCTTACAAAAACTAGCAAGGCTGTGTCCACTATGTCCAATTATAAGTTGACACAAATGGCCTCGCTGCTGAGAAAATTTAACAATGAAACGACCCACTAATGTCCAGTTTTTCTCCACTCATCCTGATAACCGAATAATGCCGAAGGTTTGGCTGACTTCATTATCGGCAAGGCCTCTACTGCAACCACTCCAATCAATCTGACGCTATATATGGATAGCCGTTTCCTCAGGGACGGAGTGACCGCTGAAGAGAACTGCCTGCTGGAGAAAGACCCATACAGGGCCGCAGGCGAAGTGGAGGCGTGAATCCATAGACTGGAGGGCGCGATGGCCACTGATGAGAGGCGGGAAGACTGCTATGGAGACGCCAAAAGTCCACCAATGATCATCTGCTGCTCCTGCTTCTGTTCCTCCTCTAGCTCCTGCTCCTGCTCCTGCTCCTCGTCCTCCTCTTCCTCCTCGTCGTCGTCGTCCTCCTCCTCCTCCTCCTCCTCTTCTTTTTCCTTCTGTGCTTGCTACTTGCTCTTGGACGTCAACTAAAACTCTCTCTCTCTCTCTCTCTCTCTCTCTCTCTCTCTCTCTCTCTCTCTCTCTCTCTACTGTATTTCGCACACCTAGGCCAGGGGCTCTATCGGAGTTTGAATTGCTTCGCAGCCTCTCATTCGTCTTTGGACCTCTCTGTTCGCTTGCTTGCTGTCCCCCTCGTGTATTTGGATAGGCCTTTTTACACCTCAACCATTGCACCATGAAAGACGAAGCGTCCTCTTTGCGGCCGACGCAGCGGGAGGCCTGCGCCGAATCAAACAGAATCCCAGGGCGAAAAAGCGATCTAGCGCAACGCCGACACAACACACACTTTGCTGCCACGGAGTTCCCGGGCCAGTTGTCACAACATCCCCCCACATCGCCCCAGCCTCTGCAGCAGCGGTGTCGCATCACCCTTGTTGCGTCCAGTGCTCCATCGTGGAAAAGAGCAAGACAAGACTTTAAGAGTGAAGCTTCCAGGATAGACAAGAGTGCTCTACTCGATGTGTTTGACTGTTGGGTGGCGATTTTATATTGACCTGGCAATGTTATCAATCGAGGATTGCAGTAAATAGCCGTTGAATAGAGGAGCATAACTGACCTTTGGTGTTCCGATAGTTAACAACATCAGTCAAGTGGAGAGAGAGAGAGAGAGAGAGAGAGAGAGAGAGAGAGAGAGAGGGGGGGGGGAGTGAGAGAGAGAAAGAGTGAGAGAGAGAGTGAGAGTGAGAGAGTTAGGGACAGAGTGAGAGTGAGAGAGAGAGAGAGAGTGTGTGTGTGTGTGTGTGAGAGAGAGAGAGAGAGAGAGAGAGAGAGAGAGAGAGAGTGAGAGAGAGACATGCACACAGAGAGGGAGACAGACAGACAGACAGACAGACAGACACAGACAGACAGACAGACAAACTATGCCTGCCTACCTGCCTGCCTGTCTGTTAATGTCTGTCTGTCTGTCTGCATCTGTGTGTGTGTGTGTGTGTGTGTGTGTGTGTGTGTCTGTATGTGTGTCTGTGTGTCTGTCTGTGTGTGTGTCTGTCTGCCTGTCTGTCTGTCTGTCTGTCTGTCTGTCTGTCTGTCTGTCTGTCTGTCTGTCTGTCTGTCTGTCTGTCTGTCTGTCTGTCTGTCTGTCTGTCTGTCTGTCTGTCTGTGTGTCTATCTGTGTGCCTGTCTGTCTGTCTGTCTGTCTGTCTGTCTGTCTGTCTGTCTGTCTGTCTGTCTGTCTGTGTATCTGTCTGTGTTTCTGTCTGTGTTTCTGTCCGTGTTTATATCTATCTGTCTGTCTGTCTGTCTGTCTGTCTGTCTGTCTGTCTGTCTGTCTGTCTGTCTGTCTCCCTCTCTGTGTGTCTGTGGTTTTTCTGTGTTTCTGTCCGTGTTTTTCTGTCTGTCTGTCTGTCTGTCTGTCTGTCTGTCTGTCTGTCTGTCTGTCTGTCTGTCTGTCTGTCTGTCTGTCTGTCTGTCTGTCTGTCTGTCTGTCTGTCTGTCTGTCTGTCTGTCTGTTTGTCTGTCAGTCTGTCTGCTTGCCGTCCGTCCGTTAGTCCGTCTACCTGTCTGTCTCCCTCCCTCCTCCCTCCCTCCCCCCCCCCCTCCCTCCCTCCCTCCCTCGCCTCTCCATCCTCTTCTAAGTGCAAAGTTCTCGATCCATTTAAGCACCCAGTCCTCTTATGGGAGGGACGGCAAGCTCACGGCCTACAAAGACCTGAAAGAAAACATTTTTTGCACGACACATAGATCACAACAGGAGGTGTGTCTTGGACCTCTTCCGTTTGTCTGGCACAGGCTCGCGTAGGAAGACGGTCCTCCATCTGACTGGTACGATTGTTTCCTGCCCTCGATGTGTCTTCAATGGCTTCTCGAGGGAAGGCGGTTGTGGCGGCGGCGTTGGTGAGGTGGAGGTAGCGGCCATGGCTGGGGATGGGACAGGAGACGGCTGCGTGGTGATCGATGGCAGCAGCTCCTCTCGACTCCAGGACAGCAGGACAGGAGGAGACGGCTTCTGTCCCGGATGCCGACGTCTTCCCCGGCTGAAGACCGTCCGGCCTCAAAGACTTCCCTCGGCGCTTGGAGAGTCATGGAGAGCAGAACAACCTCCACCTTCCAAAGGGCCGATTTTGCTGCAATAAAGCCCGTCTTGGGCACTTTTTTTTAGGTCTTTCTCTCCGCGATCTCGAAATGTCCTCAGCGAAGCCCACTTGGTTCTGTAGTGAAGTGCATCTCTCTGAAGAGAAGCGACGCGTCCTGTGCGATGTAGAGGAAAACGGGGGATGGTCGCTCAAGTGACTTGGGGTTCCTTCGGGCTTGGTTCGCCCACTTAGGAAGAATAGGAATGGATTCAATTAGAGACGGGCGTCCCGCGTCCGCGAGGATGCCCCGGGGCTGCTTGGGATGGCGTCAAGTGTTGGCTTCTCTGCCTGCCCACCCAGCCTGGCCAGATTACACGGCCTGCACGGCCTGGGTTCCTCGGCCCCGTTTTGCATTGCTGATGGCGCAAATCTGGCAGCATCTCTGGCCTCAAGGCTAAGGCAGACCACGCCGTGATCTCTTCATTGTCACACTAACTGCATCTGTGGGGTAGAGCGTTTAATGCAACGAATGGAATGGAAAACAAAAATCCAAGAACATCGCAGTTTTTTTTCTTTTGTTTTCCACTTCTTGTTAGATCAATACGTTCCCTCGCAAGAAACGCTATTACTTTTTGCCTGCTTTGATAGTAGTTTTGAAAGCGATAGTTAACAAAAATGAATATCAGCACTGCAGGACCTCTTGGTGCCAACATTGTGAAGAAAATGTGCCAAGAGGCGCAACCTCACGCTTGGGTGCGTCAGGGCACTTGCCAACGCTAACAAGCTAATTAATTTAATTAATGCACGGAAGTCATCGAATACATCGTTGCCTGCCAGGCAAGGCTGTTTCCTCTCTGTGGCACTTGTCGAGCTCCGAGATAAGAAGTGGATACGGGGAGAGAGAGAGAGAGAGAGAGAGAGAGAGAGAGAGAGAGAGAGAGAGAGCGAGACAGAGAGAGAGAGAGAGAGAGAGAGAGAGAGATAGAATTATACACGAATCATACTGTTATCTGCAACTAGTTTATTCTGTTTTTAACATAAGAACTAAGGATGGATCACATAAATGCAGCAAATACATAAGCCAAGCCAGATAACACCCAGCAGCTAGAACGAGAGGGCGTGGGGCGGGGGGGGGGGGGACGGAGAGAGAGAGAGAGAGAGAGATAGAGAGAGAGAGAGAGAAAGAAAGAAAGAGAGAGAGAGAGAAAGAGAGAGATAAAGAAAGAGAGAGAGAGAGAAAGAGAGGGAGAGAGAGAGAGAGAGTCCCGCCCTTGGTTTCAGCAATATTCTTTTTTGATGTCGTCGCAAGACATCGTGAATCAAAATGATCATTTCACAACATTCCCCCTTGTAAGTTAGAACAAACACGGAGAAAAAGACAACCTGGATCGAGTGCTAAAACAAACAGTGCACAGGTAACACACACACACACACACACACACACACACACACACACACACACACACACACACACAGACACACACACATACACAGAGAGAGACAGAGAGAGAGACGAATATATAATCATGTATAGTATGCCGATGATGGAGGCTGCACTTCTGGTAGGTCTGTGCAGTGTTCTGACAGCAATAGGTCATTTGCGACCGTGCACAAATATGAAACGCGTTTCTAGGATTCTGAGCTTCCAGCCAAGAGATTATTAGCAGTGTATTTTATTATTCCCTCAAAGTATCACCTCATACCTATCCTGGCCCAGTCTGTGATTTAATTCGATCGACCCCACTCATGTACTCCTACCCTCTAGGAGAACTCCACTACCTTACACGCCAGCCCGTCTTGACTGACGTTCAGGCGACCCTAGGTGCACCCGTCAGGTCAGCAATTCTTGACACCGCACCCACAGCTCACAGCTCCAGGCGCCCCATCTGGGCCCGCAGCTAACTGGCCTTGCCCCCCGGGACGGCCGTCCTTCCTTGTCCTGTCACTCAGGCCTGAGGCCAGGAGCCCCACGGGAACCTGCAATGGACCACCGCGTGGCCTGCTCGGGCAGGCGTCTGTTGTCCATCAGCACGCCGTAATGGCGTAGGACAGGAGACTGCTCTTGAGAGAGAGGGGGGGGGGGGGGGAGGGAAAGAGGGAGGGAGGGAGAGAGAGGAGGGAGGAGCCGGAGCGAAAGAGAGAAAGAGATAGGGGGGAGGAGAGAGGGGTCTCAGAGAGAGAGAGAGAGAGAGAGAGGTGTTTCTGCAGGATGACGTACCCAAAGAGGGAGAGTAAACCTGCCTCAACGCTGGCCAGAGCGCGATTGATCTGAATCTAGTGCTCATACCATCGCACAACACCTGGTAATTAGCACAGGTCTGGTTTCCATCCTGCCTTTGTGAGTGGAGTGGTTGAGTGGCTGCGTGTGTGCTAATGAATTGAACAGTGGATTTGATCTACAACAACGGTGTCTGATGAATACTGTTCCGAGTGAATAACGTTCTGAGAGATCCGGTCCTACAATCCACCCTTGGAATTATCGCGTGGGATATATATGTGAGTAGTGGGCACCTTAGAACTTTCACCATACTCTGCCGGTAGTGGTAAGAAGGAATGTCATTCTTCACACAGCAAAATGTGCTTGTGAGGACGAAATGTGAAGCAACGTTTAAACTAAAAACTGTCTTAAATGGCTATTGATTTCCTTATCTAGGTATGGCGGTCACGTGGTTTCTTCATTAAAACAAAAAGGGTCACAACTTGGGAATCAAGAACGTGTGTGCCCATTAATACAATTATTCAGGGTAACAAAATCAGCAAACACCTGGTGAACTGGCTTGAAAATTTTTTAATGGGAACCATACCAAATATTAGAGATGTTTTTAATATTAAGGAAGACATGAGGATGATGGTAGTCATAAATCAATGAAATTATCGTGCTCTAGACATCTGTGCAATAAATTCAACGATAAGACTAATCCAATTTCATTATCTGTTCCCTTGCCAGCCATAAACAGTCTCTATGTTGTTTACTAGTGCCGCGTGACAAGCACGCGACTTGCAGACGTATTCCATACACCTCCTCCCGGCAAACGGGGGCCATTCACGCTTCAAAGGCGACTGAAATAGTACCCTTCCCGTGTGTCTGGTTTGTCTTGGGCTTGGTCCTACACAAGTTTCGACCGCTGCCTGGACAAGAGACTACAGTAACGAAATCGAGAGAGAGACACGTACCCTTCTCCGATAAGTCATACACATATTACATTGAGTATGCTGCTGTTGAAAATGTGTTCCGTGGAGTGATGTTGTACTGTAAGGAACAGGTTGTGACGTTGTCCTCCTCTCTGCAAAATATTGTGTTCTGATATCATCTTTCCTGTGAGGGTGTTCTGTTGTGTGAGAGATGTTCTGCAAGAAAGACAAGAAACGCCCTTCGATGTTATCTTGCTTGGAAGTGGTTGTGCCTTACAAACGGTGTGGTTCGCTGTAAATTAAAAAAGTGATATCCTATTACGAATGCTCTGGCGGAAAGACACATTGAAGGTACTTTGAGATATTCTGCCTACTGAAAAATGATCTGCCTTTGAGAGATGTTCTGATGTGTAAATAATGTTTTATTCTAACAATGATGCACTCGCTAGGTTTGCTTATATGTCCTACCATGTATGTTTATTTCCGTCTTAAAATACTTTGCAAGACGTTTCGCCCTGCATAAAAGTTTTGCGTATCGTCACCTATCGTGTGAGAGATGCTCTGGTGAAAAAACGTGTGCAATCTTGAAAAAAAAATTTGCCAGGAATATTCTGTCTTGACCGTTTCGTCCATCTATATGAATTCTGTCATATGACACGTTATGCACGAAGAGGCAAATCACTGCATGAAATGTTGCCATATCAAATGTCATTTCAGCTCTGAGACTTATCCTTTGCTTCTTGAATATTCATTCATGCGTAGACATTCTGTTCTGTGAAAGATGCTCTGTACTGCAGAAGACGTTCTCTGCTGAGGGAAATGTTTTATATCGTGAGAAACTTTCAGTGTTGTGAGACATTTTTTCGCTGGAGATGATATTCAGGGTTCCAGTCATTGCTCACAGCCATATGAGAGCAAAGAGGGAGGGACACACCAGATTGGAGAGCCCAGTGTTCCGAGCTGCCAGCTTCAGCTCCCTGGGCATGGCGGAAAACGAGGAGCAGGAATTGCGTCAGGCGTCACTTCGCCACTCCTGATATATTCTTTCGCAGCAGCTGCCGAGCAGATCAATCTCTCTCTCTCTCTCTCTCTCTCTCTCTCTCTCTCTCTCTGTGTGTGTCTCTTTCTCTATCTCTCTCTCTCCCCGCCTTCCTCCCTCCTCCTCCTCCTCCTCCTCCTTTTCCTCCTCATCCTCTTCCTAACTACTCCTACCTCCTCCTCGTTCTTTTTCCTTTCTCTAACTTTAAAAATGTCAAGCTATCGGCATCCTTTGCTCTCCCCATTTGTTTCCTACTCACAAATTGAAGCCAACTATCCATCACGCGCCTTTCGCTAGCCTGCGCGGATGGTTAACTTTTTTCCCATGTAGCCTAATCGAAGGCCTTTCTCCCGCACTTTTTCTCCATCCATCAAGGGAGCGATTCGTGGAAGGAAATGAGTTTATAACCTGCTATCGACATGTACTCCATTAACTTCGCTGACGGCTTTGTTTTCGCCCTACAAGTTCGCAATATCTTTCCGCGAACTTCTGCACCTGGGATGAGCGGGCGCAGGGGGTCCCTTCCTCGTCCATTCCGTGGGTAATGAGTGCCAGTGCAACAAAGCCCCTGAAGAAAGCCTTTGCTGGAGATGGTTTTAATTAGTCTCTCTTTTGAGGTCCCTGACAAAACAGCATGTCATCCGAAGACGGCCTGTCTTGCGATGGTTACACCAAATGAAAGCACTTAAAGAAAGGAAGGAGTCGCTATCGCGATATCTGGATAAACATTCCACCCCATCTGTCGAACCCCATAATGCTACTCGATGAATGACTATGGCTCATGTGGCGGATATGTGTGTTTGTCTTGAGGGTGTAATTCTTTCCGCGCGTAGAAACAATATCATATGGGAAAACGTGGGCGGCATAGCTAGAGTATTTCTCGACTCTAGAAGCGCCGGCCATTTCATTCAGGGCGCTGTCAGATGCGTACGAAGAAAACCATCCGTCCTCACCCCAATCCTTTTTAAGGTCGAGATTTTCTCAGTCTTTGCAGCCCCCATTGATTGACTGCCTTGGAGAAGAATGAATCCAATACTTCTTTTAGCGATGCATGATTTGTGTGAAGACACAACGACCTCCATATGCAAAGGGGGAAAAAGAGAAAACTATTCCAAAAGGCTCCATTTTCTGTCCTTTTTGTGACAGAAAACCGAACGCACATGCATACGCACGCTCACGAGCGCGCGTTCATGCACACACACGCAAGCACGCACACACACACACACATACACACACATACACGTGCGCACACACACACACACTCATACGCACACACTGACACACGCGCTCGTGCGCACACACACACACACACACACACACACACACACATTCACAACACACACACACGTATACACACACACATACACACACACACACGCACAATACACTCACACACACACACGCACAAACGCACACAACACACATATACACACATAAACACATACACACACATACACACACAGATACACACACACACACACGTATACACACACACACACACACACACGCACAATACACTCACACACACACACAATACACTCACACACACACACACACGCACATACGCACACAACACACACATACACACACATAAACACACACACACACACACACACACACACACACACACACACACACACACACACACACACACACACACAGGATACCAGTTCCTTGACCCACGCAGCGACTGACGACTGGCTGGTGTTTCCAATGTCGTCCCAGTGAATCTCCATTATGAGATCATTTAGCATGCATTTGAACGCGACCTTCATGCATGGGTGCGAATCCCGGGAATCTGCAGGGCAGGACATAACAATGCAGGTGGAGACAAAGCTGCTTACCGACTTAAGTGCTTTCATCTGAAGTTGGACACTTTTTGATGATATGTCCTGCCAAATAATACTCTAACACCCTACCCCACCCCAGCCACATCCCCGAGGGTTGGGGGTACGAATAGATCCTGTCTCCCTCTGATTCGTAAAAGGCGAATAACTAGGCAAAATGAGCACTGACTCGCTATTACTCCATCCACCTTGCTTTAGGGATTTCATGGTCTGTGGCCTAACAGCCTTAAAAATGTGTTGCTTATACATAAAGGTCGACGGCCTTCTCAAATCTTCTTTTGTTCATTTTCCAGCCTGCACACCTCCCTCCCCAGCCACCTCTCTCTCTCTCTCTCTCTCTCTCTCTCTCTCTCTCTCTCTCTCTCTCTGTGATGATGATGATGATGATGATGTCTACTTGTATAGCGCACGTATCCATGCTGGCAGCATGCTCAAGGCGCTTAAGCCGATGTTGAGGCTGTCTCTCAGTGTGTAGTGTCTCAAGTCAATGAGACCAGTCTCCTGCTGCCAAGGGCGCTGGCACACTGTTTTCCACAAAGGAGAAATTGTGCATGCTGGGTGTTTTTACTGTGGCCGACACCCACCCGTCGAGGACATGAGCGTCAGGATCTTTATAGTGCGTGATTTTGATGTTGTGAATGCGTATCACACACTAGACCTCGGTTTATTAAGGTCTCATCCGAAGGTCTCACCTCTCTCTCTCTCTCTCTTTCTGTCTCTGTGTGCGTCTCTCTCCTTCTCTCTCTCTCTCTCTCTCTCTCTCTCTCTCTCTCTCTCTCCATATTTTCATTATCCACGCCTTTTTGCCGTCTGTTCCCCAGGCTGCAAGTCCAAAAAACAAAATCCCATAGAGAGCAAGTTTACCGTTCCTGCACGGCGCGCACATTAATTCATTTTTTCCTCCCCAATGCAGAGTGGACGTTGGGCAAAGCAGCCACAGTTCCATACCACTATGTGCCGGCGCCGTGAGGATCAAAGCCCAGCTGAACCCCAAAGGAGAAGAAATGGGGTGTTCAGAGCTCGCGCCTCCTCTGTTCTCTCGCCATTAAACTGGCTGCCACGACCGCCCAGGGAATGTGCAGAAAATTTGTCTTGAAATCGCGTAGAGCGTTATTAATGGTGCGTACAGCAACTTGCCTCAGTTCCTGCTCAGACTCACCCAGGGATCAAAGCCTCGGTGTTGGAGGCGAAGCTGGATGGGAAGGGAGGGCAGTAGGGAGCGGTACGCGGGCGCTTTGCTACCCTCGCTTGCACGCCGCCGTGCAGTAACAGCATTGGTTACATCACACCGTGGAATAAAATGTTCTGGAATGTCGAAGAGTTCCGGGAGGGAGGGAGGGAGGGAGGGAGGGAGGGAGAGAGAGAGAGGGGGGGAGAGAGAGAGAGAGAGAGAGAGAGAGAGAGAGAGAGAGAGAGAGACAGAGAGAGAGAGAGAGAGAGAGAGAGAGAGAGAGAGAGAGAGAGAGAGAGAGAGAGAGAGAGAGAGAGAGAGAGAGAGAGAGAGAGAGAGAGAGAGAGAGAGAGAGAGACAGAGAGAGACAGAGAGAGAGAGAGAGAGAGACAGAGAGACAGAGAGAGAGAGAGAGAACACGAGAGCTAGAGCGAACGAACGAGAGAGAGAGAGAGACAGAGAGAGGGATAGAGGGAGAGATAGAGATAGAGAGAGAGAGAGAGATGGTTTTCATGCTGTATGTGGTATGGCTGACGGTCCATCTTCCAGAAGTGTATCGATGTGTCCTCCACTCGAAGAAAAATATGCGTTTGATCTATCTTAGGCGTTTGTTGTCTGCGATTTGTCGGAATACCAACTCGAAACTTGGAAATGTTAGGGTTTGATATTAAAATTATATATTTTGCGAACAGAATGTCGATAATTGTAGACGGCAGTTCAGAACGACGATTTAAAAATAATGTACACACCAATCTTTATAAAGTATTGACAAAAGAAGTTGTGGAAGCAGGGCTTGAAATCGAGAGTGAGTAGAGGATGAGATGGGAGAAGGAAGAAATGGTAAATAATTAGATTAAATGCCATCTATAAATGATTTGTCACTTTTTATACTCCCTCTCATAAGGTCTTTTTTTTGCTTTTTGTAGTGCATGCAACATCGTACTCACTTTTTGTTTCGTTTCTCACCATGGTGCCTTGCAAACACCGCACTGTGCTTAACATGGCACAATGAAAGGTCCGCACTGTGCTCATCATGGCACGCTACTAAACTGCACCGTGCTCATCATTGCTCATTAAACACATCGCACGGTGCTCAACATAGCTCATTAAACACATCGCACGGTGCTCATTATAGCACAGTGAAAACATCGCACAGTGCTCAACATGTCACCACGAAAACAATCCACTGTGCTTATCGTAGTACCTTGAAAATCATTGCACTGCGCTCACCATGGTACCGTGAAGACATCGCTCCATGGTCATCATGGGGCAAAACAAACTGATCAAACTCCACAACCGCCCAGGATCACGGTCCCACTACCACTGCATTCATTACCCTCTCCGTCCTCTTTCTCCATCTTACGCTACCCCGAACCCACCGAGCCGTGAGAAGATCAGACTCATTTTTGAGTCATTAGCCGTTGACAAAAAAAAGATGGAGTCTTTTTTTTCCATGTGAGTACTGACATGTTGGCGGTGGTGTTTCCTGGGCTAGGCGCCTTGGAGATTCGAACTCATGAATCTCGCTACGCCCGTCGCCCTAGGCACTGGCTAATTCCTCCCCGAGGAATTTCTCCAGCTCAGCTTAATTTTTTATGGCTTTCATGTACATTTTTAGACCTGACGTTAATGGGCATCCAATCCACATCGTACCTAATGAGGCATGAAGAGAGAGAGAGAGAGAGAGAGAGAGAGTGAGAAAGAGAAAGAAAGAGGGAGAGAGAAAGAGAGAGAGAGACAGAGAGTGTCAGAGGCAGAGAGGGAGAGAGAGAGAGACACAGAGAGAGAGAGATAGTCAGAGAGAGAGAGAGAGACAGAGAGAGAGAGAGTCAGAGAGAGAGAGACAGGGAGAGAGAGAGTAGAGGAAGACACAGACACGCAGACATACATAAAACAGGCAGGCAGATAGTGACAGACAGACAGACAGACACACAGACACACAGACAGACTGACAGACAGACAGACAGACAGACAGACAGACAGACAGACAGACAGACAGACAGACAGACAGACAGGCAGGCAGACAGACAGACAGACGGGCGGACGGACGGACAGACGGGTGGACGGACAGACTGACTGACAGACTGACTGACAGACAGACAGACACAGAAAGGCAGAGAGAGAGAGACATGCAAAGAAAGAGAGAGAGATGGAGAGAGAGAGAGGGTTAGAGAGAGAGATAAGGTTAGAGAGAAAGAGAGAGGGTTAGAGAGAAAGAGGGTTAGAGAGAAAGAGAGAGTGTTAGAGAGAAAGCGAGAGAGTTAGAAAGAGAGAGGGTTAGAGAGAAAGAGAGAGAGGGTTAGAGAGAGAGAGAGAGGGTTAGAGAGAGAGAGGGTTAGAGAGAAAGAGAGAGAGGGTTAGAGAGAGAGAGGGTTAAAGAGAGAGAGAGAGAGAGAGAGAGAGAGAGAGAGAGAGAGAGAGTTAGAGAGAGAGATATAGAGACAGAAAGAGACAGAGAGACATAGAGAGAAAGAAACAGCGTGGGTGAGACAGTTACATAGACAGGTATCCTGAGGGTGACAGACAGTGACAGACACCAACAGAATGAGGTAGAACAAGAGAGGGAGGGAGGCGGGTGGACAAACAGACACACAAAGGCGCACGCACACATTTGCAAGCGCGCAAACACATAGAAGCACGTGTGCGATTGCATGCTCACATCCACATACTCGCACACTTAGTGAGAGAAACAAGGGAACAATGGGGGGAAAGGGAGACGATTTAAAGCGATTTTTTAAAAGGCCAGGAACTCTGCAGGAATCAATTTTCATCATGTCTCAAAGTACAGAAAAGAAAAGGAGAACGAAAATGTACGTCTACAGTCAACAAAGGAATCTCATTAAGGCGACCAAGTCGTGTACGGCACATCCGCGAGAGCAAAACAAGGCCGGCACCGCGATGTCGACAATGTGGAGGATCTCTGTAATTGTATTAACGGGCGGCAAAGTCAACCTTCCAGCAGAGATAATCAGCCAGCTTGAGGAACGAAAAAAAAGGAGGAAAAAAATCACGAGGCAGTTTTGTGGAGCGGCTCCGCAAAAGATGGCGACCGATGGTGGTGACGCCGCGCGGGACTCATTAGAACTGCTGTAGCAAGGGCGATCACTCCCCGCCGTCATCACCTGGCAAATCGTGGCCATTAGAGACGTCTGGAGGCCGTCGAAGGGGAAGTAGATAGGGGGGAGGTAGAGACGGGGGGTCGAGGTAACGTGTGCGGGAGGTTGAATCAGAGGGAAGGGAAGGGGGTGGGGAGACCAACAGCAGATGGTAAACCGTGCTGTCTGGTCTCCGCTGAGACGGCCACCTCGGGGGGTTCACCGAGGAGAAACGAGGAGAAATTCCACGCTGTGAGAAGAACCAGAAGGGTGATGCCGTGACGTACATTTTCCCGCCCCCAGCCCTGCTGCAGAGATGGTGGAATGCTTCTGTTTTGTGATCCGCGCAGATCAAGGCAGGTGAGACGGACTTGCCAGGACTGAAGGTATACGATGCTTCCCGCGGCGCTCTCGGTGGCGCTTTTCCAACCAAAATGCGTCTCGGGAGAGTCTTTCCTTAGTTTGGCACAGAAAGCCAAAACTTCGTTCCACCGCATTTCTTGTTTTCTGGGTTTCAGTTTTCGATGACTTTACCTCAGGCCCGATTGTTTCACTCGTGTGTTACAAAACATGCAGTGGAACGGGGGAAAAGCCCCAAGATGAGCCTTGATGGAAACTGGCTCCCATCACCTGATTGTGCCCTAAGACTGGCTAATGCCAATTTGAATCATGAGCTCACCATCCACGTCCACCAGAATCCTCGACAAATGTACTTCCGCAATCAGCATTTGCTAATCTGTCAGAGTGGACAGTGTAAACAGCAGAGCTGTCACGCAGGCAGGGCACCCCTGGCAGGAGAAGCCCTACCACTCCTCTCCCTGGTGGACAACAGCAAGCACACTGGTGTATGGCCATGGACCCACTCACACGACAATGCGCGTGCGCACTTCCCCTCTTCTTTCCCACCAGTTATCAGCTCAAGTGCCACGCCCATCCCTTTACCTTGCGATGCTGATGGATGACTGGACAAAGGCAGTGAACGGAGGGACGTTGGGGGAGATCTATCGCTTCATTATTACAAAAGCTCGGATAAAACCGGACTGATATATTCATATGTGCTGTTGTTATAATCAGGTTTGGAGTGACCATCATTGCATGATGGCCGCTTTAAACTATCAGGCGGTTTGGTTGCTAATTGTCAGCATAATAAGAATAGCGTAAACACATAACTATTGATTGCCCTGTTTATTCTCTGTTGAAAGCAAAGAAAGAAGCTAAAACGGCAGTAATTAACAGAAAAACGTATGACAACATCGCCTGATGTTGTTATTAAGTATCCTTACGGTGGCATAGTCTTTCCGCGATGCACGGCAAGATTAAACGTAGATTCGTTCATATTTTGGTTCGGGATTATTGACCATGATGAGCCGTTGATTTCATTTACTGAAACACAGATCGTTCTTCATGCGAAGACGCTACGCAGTAGCGTGAACTCACGGTAGGAGAGCCCAGTGTACAGAAGAAAATCGAACAATGCCCTCTGTTACACTATGAACCTCCGCTGTTTTCGAATGACCTTGAAGACAGCGCTGAGCCGAAAGGCTTACACTGCCGCTGTCTTCACGGTGGCGGAGAGGCACGAAAAGAAAACGTCGTGCACATTGTTTGCAGCTCAGTGGACGCAGAGCTCTTCACCGTTTGATAGGATCAGAGGGGTGCTATTAGAGACCAACAGAACAATGTTCTCCAAGCAGTGTTTTGGCTGGAGATCGGTGCACGCACTGCATCAACAGAGAGGTGCCTGCAAGTTCCTACATTGATGATGAAGGGCGATAAAAGAGAGCCAATCCAAACAGAATCTCTCCTTACAACAAATTAGCACGTTCTCTGTACCAACAAAGCGTTCCGTTTCCTTTCCTTTCATCGGGCTGGAAGGGGGCGCGGAGGAAATGGAGGAGGGGAAGCGAAGGCACAAACTAAGTGATGAGTGTAGGTAGGTGGGGTAATGGAAGGAAGGCCTAGGAAATGGGCAAGAAAGAAAGAGGATTCAGTGAGGAGAGATCAGCAGGAAAGCTCAGCATAGGAACGGGGAAAGGAAGGATGATATATCTGTACCAAACAGCAGAGTAATCAGGACTATCCATTTTTCTACTTCATTAAATTCATTCTACTTCATGCCTTGTCGAATTCACTGAAGATTTCCTCATATGAAAAACAGTCATTAAAAGCATCTTAACGTATATGTGATTACTTTAAGAATGTAGTCGTAATTTAAGTTGTTGAAGATGTGCATGAAAGAATGTGACAGTTATCTTGCAAGGTGGCGTTACTCCTAACATTCAGCGAAACATGAAAAATTAAGACTAACAAATTTTTTTATTATGACATTTCAGTATTTCTAGACAATGCGGAGAGCTCATGGATCGTTGGCTTCAATATTCATTTATGTTAGCATCAACTTTTCGCATCAATCTACACTGTAGCTCTAAAGAGAGATTGTTACGGTTCAGGCATTACTTTATTTTATTTGATGGCTGAAAGCGGGTTGAGAGCTGGTTTTGGCGGGAACATGCCTTGACTTCGAAGTTTGAGGCCGGCTTGAACCGGTTTTACACAAAATGGGTGCTGATGCAATCGTAGTTTGATTGGCTAAGGTTGGTTGCACATGCGCTACTGGTGAACAGAACAATTCTATTCTGGAGTGATTTTTATATCAGTTGACTGCCGGACGCCATGCAGGGCGGTTGTATGCCAAGCAACTCCATGTTGAAAGATGGAACAACACATTAAAAAGCTTCCCATTTTCCCCTACCCTCTGACAGTTTGTGCCAAAAGGACAGCGTTTCCCTGTTTGAAGATTCAGACCCCACAAGACTCATGAACAACGAGTTTATCGCCTGAAAAGTGTCATCGTTTGTGTACTTGCGGAATGCTCTAGAAGTTTCTTGCTCGTCCGAGCATGTGTGTGTGAGAATTCTGCAAATGTATTGCCTTTTCTCTTGTCTCGAGGGATAGCCTTGAGAGAGAGAGAGAGAGAGTAAGTGAATGCCCAGTCCTTAGTGGATATCAGTTTCAAGGAAAAGTTTCGTCGATGAATGTCGAGAACTAATTGCACTTGTCTACCAGAACTTGTGAGTATTTTTGGATTCAACCTGTTATTTCGGGACAATAGGAAAGCCCACTGCCCTTCAGTCAGAGATTGAAGGTTTACCTGATTGATTGAGTGTGCTTATATTGCATTGAATTTGATTATGCCACTATTTAGTTCTTATTAAAAAATCATCTTTGATAAAGATCGTGTCATGTCATGTGAATGTGGGATGGGAGAGAGAAAGAGGGAATTAATTATTGCCCCCTTCCACTAGTGAAGCCCCTGGACACAAAAGCCGAAATAATCATTGAGGGAATTGTATGTGTGTGTGTGTGGAGAGAGGTGATAGAGATGCAGCTGGAAATACATTTTATCACGCGTTTACACGTTGTACATGGAGGTTGAGAGTGCACAATCAGTTGATGTTCACGAGCTTTTGTGTAACAATAATCTATCTTGCTCTAGAGTGCATGATTTTCGCTTCCTTTCTAAACAAATGACATTTTTTTCTTTTATTAATAGCTTTGTCCATCAATAGTCGAATAAGACTTACCTGTGTCAACAACAACAACGTGGTCGGTTTAAAAGTACTTACAGGTACGTTAACGGTAAGAATGGCTCAACTTCGACGTAAAATCGCCACAGCGAACAAGAGCGCGCGCTTAACACCGTAGAGTCGAGCTTTTGACAAAATCCTATCCCATACTTTCACATTTTCTTCCATCAGGTTTTTGGGTTCAAGTTTTGCTGCACCTAGATGAAGTCATCGCGTACTGTGTGTCTTTGGCTTCTTTTTTTCCGTTTGTGGATTGTCGTACTCAGCTTCGCCTCCTCAACGAGTTCTGGCAAAGCTCGCATTCTGCTGGGGATCACAGCTTAACCCCTACAGGTGAAACGCTCCTTTTCTTGCATTTGGCTCAACCCCACACCGGCAGACAGGTGGATAAGCGTTCTGCCACCCGCTGCCCAGGCTGCAAACTGGGGGCGAGTGAGAGGTGATCGGCAGTTTCTGGTCGCGTCGTTTGACGCTCCACTTCCTGCACGGAACGAAAATCAGGCTTCATGCTTGAAAAAGAAAGGGGGAAGGGGGTAGGGATGTTCGACCAAAAATTCCTTGATGTAATTCGGGTTGTGGTTTTGTCGTCGATATTGCGGTAGTGCTTGCTCGCTTCCTCCCTCCCTCCCTCTCTCTCTCTCTCTCTCTCTCTCTCTCTCTCTCTCTCTCTCTCTATCTATCTCTCTCTTTCTCTCACTCTCTCGGAGAACAAACTCAGCGACTTTTCAGGCGACACGGGCGACACAGGCAGCATGAGTAATATGCGAGGGAGGCCTACAGCGAAGCAAAACCTACGTTAGCAGGGTGTGCGGATGACGCGGAAAAAGCAGACTGTTCCGAGTTGATATTTCCCTCTCTGCGCGTTGTAACTCGCAAGACTGGGCATCAGTCCTGAACCCTTGTACCTACCGCTTTATGTTTCCTTTGCAAATACACCGTTTTGTTCTCTGTCTCTGTCTGTCTGTCGGTCTGTCTGTCTGTCTGTCTGTCTGTCTGTCTGTCTCTCTCTCTCTCTCTCTCTCTCTCTCTTTCTCTCTCTTTCTCTCTCTTTCGCGCGCGTGTGTGTGTGTGTGTGTGTGAGTGCGCGAACGCGCATGTGCAAAGAGCACTTTCATTAATGTCATATTATTAATTCCCTGTTTAAACGGACAGTAGTTTTCTGAATAAAGTTTGCTTGAGTTCTCTCTCTCTCTCTCTCTCTCTCTCTCTCTCTCTCTCTCTCTCTCTCTCTCTCTCTCTCTCTTTCTCTCTCTCTCTCGGGAACAACATGTCAATTCCTCATGGAAAACTATTGCTAAGAACATTTTCCTTCTCTCCAAACTGAGAGTTTTTTTCACGCTCACGTAAATTCCCATATTAATTTTGCATCTGTTGTATGGGATGGCTCTATGGCAGTGCACTTGAACAAGATTAAATCACTGTACAGACGAGCTGCCAAGTTTATCATTTCCGACTCAACATTGTCTACGGATGAAAAGATAAAAGATCTTGGCTTACTACCCTTCCAAAAACACCTCGTCCTCAGTAAATGCATCCTTATGCACAAAATTGCTTATTCACAAGCACCGAAGTATCTTACTGATCTCTTCATTCGTCCTCAAACAAGCCATTCACTATCTCGCAACACTTTCATTCTACCACAACGTAGAGTAGACATTTTCAAAGGCAGTATTACATATCCAGGTGTTATGATATGGATTGCACTCCCATTGCACCTAAGGAACAATACTTCCATGAAGTCTTTCAAAGCATCCATACGTGATTATCTATTCAGATGATCTCACTGCTGTCGCCTGTACATATGACACGTATTTGCTTGAACTTCAAGACTCACTGAGCTGACAGTTGTCAAAGACATCTACTAAAATATTTGTCATTGTTGATCATATTCTTCATAAACCTTACCAATTGTTGTACATTAGCTACTGTGTACTTTCTGTCTTAATTATCCATGTTTTCATTTCTTTATGAGCAAGGACAATTTGTAAGATAGGCAAATATGCCTAAAATTTCATCCTTGATAAATAAAGAATCAATCAATCAATCTCTCTCTCTTTCTCTCTCTCTCTCTCTCTCTCTCTCTCTCTCTCTCTGCCCCTCTCTCTCTTCTCTTTCTTTTCTCTCCCCCCCCCTATCTCTCTAATCTCTTTCTTCTCTCCCTCTCTCTCTCCCAATCTCTCTTTCTTCTCTCCCTCTCTATCTCTCTCTCCCAATCTCTCTATCTCTCTTTCTATCTCTCTTTCTATCTCTCTCTATCCATCTATCTATCTATCTATCTATCTATCTATCTATCTATCTATCTATCTATCTATCTATCTATCTATCTATCTATCTATCTATCTATCTATCTATCTATCTATCTATCTATCTATCTATATAATCTAATCTAATCTAATCTAATCTAATCTAATCTAATCTAATCTAATCTAATCTAATCTAATCTAATCTAATCTAATTTATCTATCTATCTCTCTATCTATCTATCTATCTATCTATCTATCTATCTATCTATCTATCTATCTATCTATCTATCTATCTATCTATCTATCTATCTATCTATCTATCTACCTACCTACCTACCTACCTACCTACCTACCTACCTACCTACCTACCTACCTACCTACCTACCTACCTACCTACCTACCTACCTACCTACCTACCTACCTACCTACCTACCTACCTACCTACCTACCTACCTACCTACCTACCTACCTACCTACCTACCTACCTACCTACCTACCTACCTACCTACCTACCTATCTATCTATCTATCTATCTATCTATCTATCTATCTATCTATCTATCTATCTATCTATCTATCTATCTATCTATCTATCTATCTATCTATCTATCTATCTATCCCTCTGTCTCTCTCTCTCTTGTTCTTTCTTCTTCTCATTTCCATGTGTGTTATTGCACTGCCACCCACAGAGACAGGAGAAGGGCTTCGTATCGAACATGCAGCATACCTCCAACGTCAGCAAAAACATGACATGTATGACTTGGCAGGCGGGGTGGGGGGGCTGCCTGCAGATGCTGTAGATGTGGTGAAAGGCATCAGAAAACAGATCTGGCCCGAGCTGCTGCAGAACATCTGGGATAGAAACGCGTCTGGCAGGCCACTGACACCTTATGTTCCCATCTCCGCTTCTCCTCCCTCCCTCCCAGCGGTGTGTCCCCTTCCCTGGCCCGCCTTCATTGACCTGCCCACCCCCAACTCTTTCATCTCGCCCTGCACGTACCAGCCGTGCACTTTGAATCTCCTTGCAAACCTGCTTCCCAAGAACTCCACATGTACCATCTGCAGGGACCACCTCCTTCGTGATGCATGAGAGAGAAAGAGTATATCTCCCCTTCCCCCCCCCCGTCTCTCTCTCTCATATTTTGCACGTAATTATACGAAAATGTTATGAGTGGATGGCAGAAACATACAGACACTCAAGTAGTTGCACATACAGAAAGATACACTCACAGGCGCGTAGACAGACGGACACAAATACAGACACACATTCAAGTAGACACACAGACCAACGCTTGGACACACGCAAGCACACACAAACACACACATTGGCACACACAGACACGCACAACGATTAAAACAAACACATACACGCACGCATACATACACGCACACACACACACACACACGCACGCGCGCACACAAACACACAAAAACGCACACAGGCACACACAAACATATTGGATACTTGAAAGACAACACAGGGAGAAAAATCCTTCAGGGTACTGATATGGTGCCAAGTGGAATCAGTTCCGTTGCGTTCAGCTGGGCTGATGTGCTGTATCCGAGAGTAGCTTTCACTTCACGCACACCGCTCCTCCGGGACCGCCTGTCCGCCATGCTGTCCCCAGTTCTAATTCTGGGATCTCCACTCCATCTGTCTTGTTTTTCCCCAAAGCCCTCCCTACCAGCTCTGCTGCAGCAGTATCTACTTTCAATGGTCCACGTCTCGTGACCAAGCCGAACGCTCTTGACTGTTACGGACTGAGTTCCTCAACACAGGCATGTTTCTTCTTGGACGGGGTGTGTTTGTAGAAAACTTATTATGGGTGCCGATTTGGCAACGCTGTTCAATTGGCAGAGTAGGTATGTTCAACGTGTTTTTGATATATGCATGCTGCAGTTCTCAGAGTTTATTTTTATTTTCTTGTGGGTTGGGGGTTAAGAATTGACCACTGCGTCTACCTACCCTATTCGTAAGAGTCAAATAACTGGGGAAATCATGAGAGGCCTTGCTCTTATTCTAACCCGCTCTAAATATGTTTTTCATGAACAATGGTTTTGTATAGCAGAGCTATAGGCCGTGACACATCATCCATTCATCCTCTGAGTTTACACCAACGCAGCAGATTGATGTCTTTCATTCAAATATCATTTTTGCGCTCTACACGTCGTTCTTGAAGACGGGAATAATACGAGGCAGAGCATTGCCAGTTTGTGTAAAGGTATTACTCTGAACTTAATATGAAAATAAAAATCCAAACCTTTACCTATTAAAATGTTCAGAAGTTTTCAAAAAAGCGACACTGACTTGGTTTCGTTATGAGTCTCAGGATGTCATGGTGGCCACGTTCTCAGCGAGGACTGACTATTAAAAAAAGTATCGCATACGTTTGCAGCATTGTGTGTTCCTTCTCAAAACCTTCACCTCACTCATCTCCTACATTTTCTCTACATCTGTAGTGGGCATGGAACCGCTTCAAAGTGGCGGGCAAGTTCATTCCTCAAAGGACGCAGTATTGCCAAGTCACCAACACCACTTGGATTTGCATGATCACGTGTCGTCATCATCATCAGACAACTTTGCTGTGACTTTCTACTTAACTTCTTTTCTCCTCGCAAGGAGGGGAAGACAGATGACTGGAGATTATGTGCAGGAGAGAAGATTTCCTCTCCTAATCATCGCACTGATGTCCTGGTAGGAGGAGACAAGTGAGGTATTGCACCTGTCACATCCGAGTCCTTTCCTGGCTTGCTCAAGATCCTTAGCGCCTGACCGTCCACTTCTCACTGCAGCAGCGTGGGGCCTGGACGCTGCACATCAAACGGAGACGCGGGTGTGGAGACGCTGCCAGAGCTGTAGGCACCCTCTCTATCCAAGCCACTCTGGCCATTGAAACAAATGATGGCGCGCAATATCCTGCTGCTACAGACGCCTCCAGTGGTCGTGGGAGTGGGTGGGGTTGTCCCTACGTGCATCGAATCCCGATCCGGGAGTCCCGAAGCCGCCAAAGAGGGCAGACTAATTCATCAGCTTGTCGCCTGATGGCTAAGGGATCGTCTGCGATGTGATGGGACGTGATAACGGATCGCCCGGACGTTCCCATACTTACCTCGTCCCCACGGGCGTCCCGACATCTTCGAGACGCGATAACTCGACTGCTGAAACGGAAAAGGTGCATTTCCTTTTCCTCTTCCTCCCTCCCTCTCGCCATCAGCAGCCCTCCCTCCTGGTCATATATCCTTTATTGCCGTCTCCCTGGCTCTATCTGACCATTCTACCGTCCATATCCTGGCAAATGTGTCCTTGTTTGATTGCCTTTCTGGTTTGTTAACATTGACTAGTTTGGGAGTTTGCCGCCTCTCTCTCTCTCTCTCTCTCTCTCTCTCTCTCTCTCTCTCTCTCTCTCTCTCTCGCTCTCGCTCTCGCTCTCGCTCGCTCTCGCTCTCGCTCTCTCTTTCTTCTCCCTTCACTTATAAGCACAACGAACATAAAACAAACGTGAGCACACGCGCTCTCGTGCATACGTTTACACCTCCGCTGCGCAGGTGCATGCAGCCACGCGCGCACACACATGAACTCGCAAAAATTTACACAAAAGCACGTACACTTTACGCAAACCTTCAACACACGCGCACAACGTTCTCATGCAATACGCGCGCGCACCCCCGCACAGACACGCATGCAGTTCCCAATGCACTGACATTGCATCTTGGCTACGGCAGAGCTTTCCGCCGTATCCACAGTGACTCAATGACACAGTCATCAACGATATGACCATGTCATTTCCAGCTCCACTGGCTTGGTGTGAAAGAATCAATTGTCTTTCTGTCAGGAGGAGGATGCAAGATGTGATAAATGGCGATACAGCAGGGAGCGGGATGAGGACAATCGTTGCTTAGCAAATCATCCGTGTGGCGGTTTTTGATGATGACATATGAGTGTTCGGTGGCGTGGAAGAGTGAAATACGGGACGGGTTGATGATTTGCTGGATGAATAATGGATGTGTGGAACTGGAACGAAGTTTATGTGAGAAGATGCATGAGAGGTGAATAGATGAATCATGAAATGGTGGTTTTTATTGTCAGTCCATGATCGCTTTTTATTGCGCCCACAGGTCACGGGTTCAGTCCCCGCCTGTGGTCCCCCGTTTTCTCCTGTTTGTACCTCGCAGGGCTACGTCTCTGTGTGTTAAAACAAAGTATACTTCGATTGGTTTACGATCCTATGTGGCAGGGGACTTCATACTCACTTCAAGAAATTGTCTGATTTGACAGCCTCTTCCTCGGGTTTGAAACGGTTGCAATGAAAGGTGAGCTATTTAATCCGAAAAGAAGTGTATCTTATTCTACAGCAACAGTTCAAACCGCGTAGGATTGGCCCAAAAGTATTCTGAGAGTGCCCACCGAAAAGAAAAACGTATCTTTGTCATTAAGGAAAGATTCAACATGACAAGAACAGTAATACTAACATGTCACGATCGGTGGTGATCCATCAATTATATATTGTTAACGTTCAGTTAACAATGCTCTTGCCGTTTCGCCTCTTGAAACGTATAGCATGATCGTATTTTCATCACTATCTTGCTCACTAGCACAAATAACTCGTATAATAAATTCATATCGGGGCTCTCTAAACCCACTATGCACACACCGTCCCATGCTATTCCGGCGATAACTACGTCTCCCGGTATCTAACAACACAAGGCACCGACCCCTCTCTGGCAGATTGCTTGATGAAGCGCACGGTCAATTATCTGATCATGCGAAGACCGCAGGAGGGCGAAGGCCATCCGAGGCCTGACCCCCACTCTAGCACAGCCGTGCATCACGCCACCAGGGCTTGGGGCAGCTGCAGCAGTCACGACAGCTTGGCAATCTGGGAGGGCTCCGAGGTGGCCATTCCCCTTAGGGTGCTGTGCCAAGACGTCCCAGGAGCTGGGGTGGAGACTGGAAGTCTCCTGCTGCGGTCATCTGTCACCTGTCCGACAGCAGTCCTGTCCCCAGGTGCCCGTCTGTTCGGCAGACTCTCCCTCCTCACTCATCTCCCCCTGACTGTTCACTCAATCCAACCCTACCACTTGCTTATCTGCCATTCGTCCGTGTCTCCCTCACCTATCACCTTATTTACCCCAGCCCTTCGCTCATCTCATCCAGCCTGTCATTTTAAGTTCTTTTACATCAAAAACTCAGTCATTGGTTATATCCCAAATATGCGTCGCCTTACCGATGAATATCTCTTTAGTTTGTAACAACCCCGTTCCCCCCCAACATTCTCAACCCATCCCCCGCCCCTCTACCAAGTCATCTCCTTTCCCCTTCCCCAGTACCCTTTTCTCCTCCCTCTCCCCCTGTCCTTCATGCACACCTCCCTTATTCGTCCCTTCATATTACCCATTGCTCTATCTCTGTCCCTCTCTGCCTGCCTGTCTGCCTGCCTGCCTGCCTGCCTCTGCCTCTCTCTCTCTCTCTCTCTCTCTCTCTCTCTCTCTCTCTCTCTCTCTCTCTCTCTCTCTCTCTCTCTCACAGCTAACTACGCTGTTGTGTCCTACTTGCAATGAAAGATTTGAGGGTGAAATACATTTTCTATTTGTGTGTCCAGCATACGAAGATTTACGAATAAGGTATCTACATTTTTGTTTTGGACTAACTATGCAAGAAAGTTTGATGATGTGTCTCTCAAATTACTACAGGGAAAGAATCAGATCTGTGAGCACTTATTTACTCCATGCATTTACAAAAGGAGATCTACATCATGAATTGTGACATATGTACCCTTGTTAGTGAGTCCTTGTACTGGGCTGATGGCCTATACAATAACGTTTTCGTTCTCTCTCTCTCTCTCTCTCTCTCTCTCTCTCTCTCTCTCTCTCTCTCATATGCCCCAGCCCTTTGCGGGTTGGGGATTAAAGATAGACCCACCATGTCTCCCGAAACGATTCATGGAAGGTGAATGACAAAGGAAATGGAGAGTTGACCTGCTCATATTCTAACCAGCTCTCCTGATTTTTCGTGATTAATGGCCTTAAATAGCCTACATTAATCCACTCACTCATCCATTCACTCATCCATTCACTCATCCATTCACTCATCCATTCACTCATCCATTCACTCGTTCATTCATTCTGAGATTCGGCCCCAGGTTTGTTGGTGCACTTTGAAGCCAGACAGGGGTCAATGAATGTGATGTGAGGTACCTACGCTGTGTGATGTGAGGTACCTACGCTGTGTGATGTGAGGTACCTACGCTGTGTGATGTGAGGTACCTACACTGTGTGATGTGAGGTACCTACGCTGTGTGATGTGAGGTACCTAGCTGTGTGATGTGAGGTACCTACGCTGTATGATGTGAGGTACCTAGCTGTGTGATGTGAGGTACCTACGCTGTATGATGTGAGGTACCTACGCTGTGTGATGTGAGGTACCTAGCTGTGTGTGAGGTATCTACGCTGTGTGATGTGAGGTACCTTCGCTGTATGTGAGGTACCTACGCTGTATGTGAGGTACCTACGCTGTATGATGTGAGGTACCTACGCTGTATGATGTGAGGTACCTTCGCTGTATGTGAGGTACCTACGCTGTATGTGAGGTACCTACGCTGTGTGATGTGAGGTACCTACGCTGTGTGATGTGAGGTATCTACGCTGTGTGATGTGAGGTACCTACGCTGTGTGATGTGAGGTACCTACACTGTGTGATGTGAGGTACCTACGCTGTATGATGTGAGGTACCTACGCTGTGTGATGTGAGGTACCTTCGCTGTATGTGAGGTACCTACGCTGTATGTGAGGTACCTACGCTGTGTGATGTGAGGTACCTACGCTGTGTGATGTGAGGTATCTACGCTGTGTGATGTGAGGTACCTTCGCTGTATGTGAGGTACCTACGCTGTATGTGAGGTACCTACGCTGTATGATGTGAGGTACCTACGCTGTATGATGTGAGGTACCTAAGCTGTATGATGTGAGGTACCTACGCTGTATGATGTGAGGTACCTAAGCTGTATGATGTGAGGTACCTACGCTGTGTGATGTGAGGTACCTACGCTGTATGATGTGAGGTACCTACGCTGTGTGATGTGAGGTACCTACGCTGTATGATGTGAGGTACCTACGCTGTGTGATGTGAGGTACCTACGCTGTATGATGTGAGGTACCTACGCTGTATGTGAGGTACCTACGCTGTGTGATATGAGGTACCTACGCTGTGTGATGTGAGGTACCTACGCTGTATGTGAGGTACCTACGCTGTATGATGTGAGGTACCTACGCTGTGTGATGTGAGAAACCTACGCTGTATGATGTGAGGTACCTACGCTGTATGTGAGGTACCTACGCTGTGTGATGTGAGGTACCTACGCTGTGTGATGTGAGGTACCTACGCTGTATGTGAGGTACCTACGCTGTATGATGTCAGGTACCTACGCTGTATGATGTGAGGTACCTACGCTGTGTGATGTGAGGTACCTACGCTGTGTGATGTGAGGTACCTACGCTGTATGTGAGGTACCTACGCTGTGTGATGTGAGGTACCTTCGCTGTGTGATGTGAGGTATCTACGCTGTGTGATGTGAGGTACCTACGCTGTGTGATGTGAGGTACCTACGCTGTGTGATGTGAGGTACCTACGCTGTATGATGTGAGGTACCTACGCTGTGTGATGTGAGGTACCTACGCTGTGTGATGTGAGGTACCTACGCTGTGTGATGTGAGGTACCTACGCTGTGTGATGTGAGGTACCTACGCTGTGTGATGTGAGGTACCTACGCTGTGTGATGTGAGGTACCTACGCTGTGTGATGTGAGGTACCTACGCTGTATGTGTGAGGTACCTACGCTGTATGATGTGAGGTACCTACGCTGTATGATGTGAGGTACCTACGCTGTGTGATGTGAGGTACCTACGCTGTGTGATGTGAGGTACCTACGCTGTGTGATGTGAGGTACCTACGCTGTATGATGTGAGGTACCTACGCTGTGTGATGTGAGGTACCTACGCTGTGTGACGTGAGGTACCTACGCTGTGTGAAGTGAGGTACCTACGCTGTGTGATGTGAGGTATCTACGCTGTGTGATGTCAGGTACCTACGCTGTATGATGTGAGTTATCTACGCTGTGTGATGTGAGGTACCTACGCTGTGTGACGTGAGGTACCTACGCTGTGTGACGTGAGGTACCTACGATGTGTGACGTAAGGTACCTACGCTGTGTGACGTGAGGTACCTACGCTGTGTGATTTGAGGTACCTACGCTGTGTGACGTGAGGTACCTTCGCTGTATGTGAGGTACCTACGCTGTGTGATGTGAGGTACCTACGCTGTATGATCGGAGGTACCTAAGCTGTGTGATGTGAGGTACCTACGCTGTGTGATGTGAGGTACCTAGCTGTGTGATGTGAGGTACCTACGCTGTATGATGTGAGGTACCTACGCTGTGTGATGTGAGGTACCTACGCTGTGTGATGTGAGGTACCTACGCTGTATGATGTGAGGTACCTACGCTGTATGATGTGAGGTACCTACGCTGTATGATGTGAGGTACCTACGCTGTATGTGAGGTACCTACGCTGTGTGATGTGAGGTATCTACGCTGTATGTGAGGTACCTACGCTGTATGATGTGAGGTACCTACGCTGTGTGATGTGAGGTACCTACGCTGTGTGATGTGAGGTATCTACGCTGTGTGATGTGAGATACCTACGCTGTATGTGAGGTACCTACGCTGTGTGATGTGAGGTATCTACGCTGTATGTGAGGTATCTACGCTGTATGATGTGAGGTACCTACGCTGTATGATGTGAGGTACCTACGCTGTGTGATGTGAGGTACCTACGCTGTATGATGTGAGGTATCTACGCTGTGTGATGTGAGGTATCTACGCTGTATGTGAGGTACCTACGCTGTGTGATGTGAGGTATCTACGCTGTGTGATGTGAGGTACCTACGCTGTATGATGTGAGGTATCTACGCTGTGTGATGTGAGGTATCTACGCTGTATGTGAGGTACCTACGCTGTGTGATGTGAGGTACCTACGCTGTATGATGCGAGGTACCTACGCTGTGTGATGTGAGGTACCTACGCTGTGTGATGTGAGGTACCTACGCTGTGTGATGTGAGGTACCTACGCTGTATGATGTGAGGTACCTACGCTGTATGTGAGGTATCTACGCTGTATGTGAGGTACCTACGCTGTATGTGAGGTATCTACGCTGTATGTGAGGTATCTACGCTGTATGTGAGGTACCTACGCTGTGTGATGTGAGGTACCTACGCTGTATGTGAGGTATCTACGCTGTATGTGAGGTATCTACGCTGTATGTGAGGTATCTACGCTGTATGTGAGGTATCTACGCTGTATGTGAGGTATCTACGCTGTATGTGAGGTACCTACGCTGTGTGATGTGAGGTACCTACGCTGTATGTGAGGTATCTACGCTGTATGTGAGGTATCTACGCTGTATGTGAGGTATCTACGCTGTATGTGAGGTATCTACGCTGTATGTGAGGTATCTACGCTGTATGTGAGGTATCTACGCTGTATGTGAGGTACCTACGCTGTGTGATGTGAGGTACCTACGCTGTATGTGAGGTATCTACGCTGTATGTGAGGTATCTACGCTGTATGTGAGGTATCTACGCTGTATGTGAGGTATCTACGCTGTATGTGAGGTATCTACGCTGTATGTGAGGTATCTACGCTGTATGTGAGGTATCTACGCTGTATGTGAGGTATCTACGCTGTATGTGAGGTACCTACGCTGTATGTGAGGTACCTACGCTGTGTGATGTGAGGTACCTACGCTGTGTGGTGTGAGGTACCTACGCTGTGTGGTGTGAGGTACCTACGCTGTGTGATGTGAGGTACCTACGCTGTATGATGTGAGGTACCTACGCTGTATGATGTGAGGTACCTACGCTGTGTGATGTGAGGTACCTACGCTGTGTGATGTGAGGTACCTACGCTGTGTGATGTGAGGTACCTACGCTGTATGACGTGAGGTACCTACGCTGTGTGATGTCAGGTACCTACGCTGTGTGATGTGAGGTACCTACGCTGTGTGATGTGAGGTACCTACGCTGTGTGATGTGAGGTACCTACGCTGTGTGATGTGAGGTACCTACGCTGTGTGATGTGAGGTACCTACGCTGTGTGATGTGAGGTACCTACGCTGTATGATGTGAGGTACCTACGCTGTGTGATGTGAGGTACCTACGCTGTGTGATGTGAGGTACCTACGCTGTGTGATGTGAGGTACCTACGCTGTGTGATGTGAGGTACCTACGCTGTATGATGTGAGGTACCTACGCTGTGTGATGTGAGGTACCTACGCTGTGTGATGTAAGGTACCTACGCTGTATGATGCGAGGTACCTACGCTGTATGATGTGAGGTACCTACGCTGTGTGATGTGAGGTACCTACGCTGTATGATGTGAGGTACCTACGCTGTATGATGCGAGGTACCTACGCTGTGTGATGTGAGGTACCTACGCTGTGTGATGTGAGGTACCTACGCTGTGTGATGTGAGGTACCTACGCTGTGTGATGTGAGGTACCTACGCTGTGTGATGTGAGGTACCTACGCTGTGTGATGTGAGGTACCTACCCTGTATGATGTGAGGTACCTACGCTGTGTGATGCGAGGTACCTACGCTGTATGATGTGAGGTACCTACGCTGTGTGATGTGAGGTACCTACGCTGTGTGATGTGAGGTACCTACGCTGTGTGATGTGAGGTACCTACGCTGTATGTGAGGTACCTACGCTGTGTGACGTGAGGTACCTACGCTGTATGATGTGAGGTACCTACGCTGTGTGATGTGAGGTACCTAGCTGGTGATGTGAGGTACCTACGCTGTATGTGAGGTACCTACGCTGTGTGATGTGAGGTACCTACGCTGTGTGATGTGAGGTACCTACGCTGTGTGATGTGAGGTACCTACGCTGTGTGATGTGAGGTACCTACGCTGTATGATGTGAGGTACCTACGCTGTATGATGTGAGGTACCTACGCTGTATGATGCGAGGTACCTACGCTGTATGATGTGAGGTACCTACGCTGTGTGATGTGAGGTACCTACGCTGTGTGACGTGAGGTACCTACGCTGTGTGACGTGAGGTACCTACGCTGTATGTGAGGTACCTACGCTGTATGATGTGAGGTACCTACGCTGTGCGATGTGAGGTACCTACGCTGTGTGATGTGAGGTACCTACGCTGTGTGATGTGAGGTACCTACGCTGTATGATGTGAGGTACCTACGCTGTATGATGTGAGGTACCTACGCTGTGTGATGTGAGGTACCTACGCTGTATGATGTGAGGTACCTACGCTGTGTGATGTGAGGTACCTACGCTGTGTGATGTGAGGTACCTACGCTGTATGATGTGAGGTACCTACGCTGTATGATGTGAGGTACCTACGCTGTATGATGTGAGGTACCTACGCTGTATGATGTGAGGTACCTACGCTGTGTGATGTGAGGTACCTACGCTGTATGATGTGAGGTACCTACGCTGTGTGATGTGAGGTACCTACGCTGTGTGACGTGAGGTACCTACGCTGTGTGACGTGAGGTACCTACGCTGTATGTGAGGTACCTACGCTGTATGATGTGAGGTACCTACGCTGTGTGATGTGAGGTACCTACGCTGTGTGATGTGAGGTACCTACGCTGTGTGATGTGAGGTACCTACGCTGTAATGTGAGGTACCTACGCTGTATGATGTGAGGTACCTACGCTGTGTGATGTGAGGTACCTACGCTGTATGTGAGGTACCTACGCTGTATGATGTGAGGTACCTACGCTGTGTGATGTGAGGTACCTACGCTGTGTGATGTGAGGTACCTACGCTGTATGATGTGAGGTACCTACGCTGTATGATGTGAGGTACCTACGCTGTATGATGTGAGGTACCTACGCTGTGTGATGTGAGGTACCTACGCCTTGTGATGTGAGGTACCTACGCTGTATGATGTGAGGTACCTACGCTGTATGATGTGAGGTACCTACGCTGTATGATGTGAGGTACCTACGCTGTATGATGTGAGGTACCTACGCTGTATGATGTGAGGTACCTACGCTGTATGATGCGAGGTACCTACGCTGTATGATGTGAGGTACCTACGCTGTGTGACGTGAGGTACCTACGCTGTGTGATGTGAGGTACCTACGCTGTATGATGTGAGGTACCTACGCTGTGTGACGTGAGGTACCTACGCTGTATGATGTGAGGTACCTACGCTGTATGATGTGAGGTACCTACGCTGTGTGATGTGAGGTACCTACGCTGTATGATGTAAGGTACCTACGCTGTGTGATGTGAGATACCTACGCTGTGTGATGTAAGGTACCCTGTGAGGGTAGTGACGGAACAGTGCGGTGCTTTTAACCGTCGAATGTGGCCGTGAGCCCGCACCGGGTTGAAATACTCTCCTGTGAGTGGAGTTGGTGCTGGTACCTGACTGTGTGCGTTCCACTTGCCTGACACTGCGTATGTGTAAAGATGCCACTGCATGATTGATCAAGTGGCCCAATGACCAGGGGGTAAGGTGTAAAGTGGTTCTGGGACCCAAACATGGGAGATAAGTTGCTATGTAAAACCATACCTTCACCTGTTAATAAGGGAGTCGCCTAATGCAAAAAATGAAAACTCTTACGAGTTTCCATCTTGACCAGATGCCCCTATGTGACACAGTGCTGCTTGGGGCTGTTGAGCTACTGGAGCAGGCCCAAAAACATCTGTGGCCCCGGGTTCCGGCGAATGAAGGGGTCTGTAGTGACTACTATTGTATTGAGAACGATAGTTTTGTGGGCAAAACAGTTGCCACTTTTTTTCCCTCGTGAGTTCTGTGGATCAACGGAATCAAGCACAATATGATGTAGACAACCTCTGTCAATTTCTGCGTTAGTTTCTGACCGTTGATTCTGAAGGTGTATCCCAGCGCGTCAGCTTCTGCCACTGAGGGTGCCCATACAAGTTCGCCTTTAAAAATATTGCTCGTCGTGATTCTAATTTGAAAAATGGAAGATGAGTAAAACAATCCATAGAGAATTCATGAACATTTCAAGTAGATCAATGCTGGGCAAAGTTCACTTTTGTTAATGAGGTGGAGTCGATTTTCAAAGAGCCGCCTTCTTTGAGGTTTCACTGAGAGCGGCCGTACGCGTTAAGGTGCTATTTTTCTGTTTTAAGTAATTAAAGAAAAAACACAGCGCTTGTGGCGACTTCTGCTTAATGTTTAAAACGACGTCCATGCAAGCCGTTGCCCAGCAGCAGTTTCAAAAAATAAAACATGTCCGCGCTGGGAACAGGACGATGTAAGATCCAAAAGCGGAGCGGTTGCAAGAGTTCCGAGCAGTAAGGGCATCAATGGCATCCACGACCTGCACTTCAAGCACACAGAACCCTTTCAAAGCACGTCTATGCACATTCGTTTCCGCATGAATCGCGCGGCGTTGGAGAAAAGCCAGAATGCGTCCGATGGGAGTTCTAGTCGAGAACTTGCGTCGTACCAATCAACTGCCTAGGACAACAATTTCGAGAAGAATGTGTGTTTGAATGACGGCCATCGTAGCATTAGCCTTGCTGGCTGTAGAGAATACCATCGACGTTTTATCCTCAGATGAGAAAAGGAGAACAGCACATGAATCCGGACTCCACAGTTCACTGAGATCACTAGAAGGACGAAATGTCACAATATAATTGCATTGACACTCTTGTTTGATTAACGAGACTATTCTCCGTACTATTCACACAAAATATTTTTCTTAATTAGTTGTGTCTGCGTGGCTATTGTTGACTATTTGAGGTACGAATGTTACATAGTGAATACTGAGAGAGCTTGACGAGTGAATTAAGTAAACACGCAAGCAATCGTAGAAAAAGATAATAACAACAAACCAGACAGCTTAGAATTCCTAGTCTTCGACCTCGTTCACTCTCTCCTCCCGTGACCTAAATTTATCTGCTTGAAACTTTCTACAAAGCAGAAAAAAGTAAGTTAAGTCAAAATTTTCAGCTGCCAGCTTCCTGACGGCTACAACTTGATAAATGTGGGCAGGCAAACCTCGAGCGCCACAGCGGGCTCAAACCAGACAGCTGGCTCTAGGAAGACCCCGTACTGACGCTCCAGGAGGGTAAAGGTCTCGCCACAACCGCAGCCTTCAGGATCCCAGACGAAGCCATCTGAAAGCGGACTGCCCGAACTAGGACTGGTGGTGGCTGCCCTAGAGGGCCGCGTCTCTGCGACCTCTCTGAACCAGGGACAAATTGATGGCACCTTCTCTCCCGGGCGTCCTGCAGCTCTAGCCAGCAGGACCCAGAACCTCGCCCCCACTGTCTCGCCCAAACAATGGGCAATGGAGATTTATCATCGCGCTCGTTAATCATTTTCCACGTGAGGGGACTTGTCCCGTTTCGCGCTGATGAAAAGTCAATAAGTGAGTGATAGGCGGCGAGGGAGCCCGGCCTATTGCGGGGTTATCGAACACCTCCCAAGACGCCCCCTTGTTGCTCCCTGGAAAAATTTGCCACACGTTATGTTACAGTAATAAATCATCACGAGCATCAAATTGATGGGTACATTCCTGGAGGGAGTTCTTTTGGGCGCATTGTCGATTTGACCAGCGAAGCGTGGCGGGAGTCTGTGTAGCGTTGCACGACGCAGATCGTTTACGCGTGGCAACCTGGCGATGTATGTGTTCATGCCTATTGACGTGTGGGTATTATGCACGGGAAAATGAATCATACAGACCGGTAGCATATGCTATTACATCAGTGTAGTTTGTCGGTCCCGGCAAACTCCTTTGAGAGGTTTAATTTTAATATGTGGGCACATTGATGTGATCCTTGCGATTCTCAGGTGCACTCTCAAGAGAATTCCTTCGGCGTAACTGTGTGCATTATTGCCGATGAAAAACAAATAGATAGATCCCTTGCAGCATAAAAGTGTTTTCACACTAAGGTAAAACACATACGAAACGTTGTGTTCTAAACAAGCATTGGCTTTGTGTGTGCGACGTAAGAACGGGCATCCCTCAAGCAGATTCGATGCAACATCCAACAACTGCAGTGCCTTCTTGTATATATCGGCGTTCTCTGTGCTGTAGATGTAAGAGGAAGATCTGTGTTTGTTTTCTCATGGACCGATGGGTGCCGTGATATCAAGAATACGCACCGAGGCCAGCGAACTGATGTGTATGTATCCATAAGACGGCAGTAACTCCATAGCCAAAATATCCCCACGAGAATAAGGGCAGCGGCCTCGAGTTGCACGGCGATCCCTTGCCAGGTCCAAGTGAACTGGAATTGGCGGAGAGAAAACTCCAGACGATGATGTGCACGCACGCAGCTACATCAACATCATTCGAGAAGCTTGGCGATTCCGATAGTGTTGTATACGCCCTTGAGAGAAGGTTCTCTGTTAACGCCTAGGTGGAGACACTGAATGAACGGGACGCATCCCCGATGTGGTGAGGCGGACTGAATATTCCACCGCGAACAGGACGTTTATTCTATAAACAACAAAGGGAAAGACGGACGCGATGTTATAAAACATCCGGTAGTGTTGTTACAGCCCGTCTTCTCGTAAACATTTCCGCTTTGTGGAGGGTGATTCAGACTAATCGTTTGAAGCTGGGAAAACGACGTGGCAGGAGCCATTCTGGGATCGTCCAGAACTTTGGTGCACACAGCTGTGTTTCTTCTAGCGTTTTCTTCGAGACAGGAATACTTCACCAGAATGGGCGAGAAACAAGGACGTGGAAAGTATGTTTGTGTTTGCCGAATGATCGACCAGGGTTTGGCCACATGCACAAAGCTGCACATTCCTGCACTTATCAGATGTCATGCTGTGTGTATCATTTTTTAATGTTGAAAACCCGTTCTCGATCGAATCCTTACGATTCATGCGAAAGCGTTTTCTTTTATCCAGTGATCTTGTGATCAGAAGTTTCATGAATAAAGAAACTGAATATTGTATAAAGGAATATGATGACAAAGTTATTGCTTACTAAACAATACCAGAACCATTTTGTGCAATGTAAAGCAAGGTGCGTATTAGCGTGGATGTATGTATATATGCATATTTTGTGTGCGTGTTCTTTAACAGTGGTGGATTTTCTTCGGTTGTTTTTTTTATGGCAGTGAGCCATGAATACAATGCATGGGATTACGTTTCTTGCGTTTCTATTTTGGGGGTAGGATCATGCAGTCACATTTTCCATCTAAACAAAAATCCCGTAATTTGCTGAGGCCTTAGATGTTGCAGCATGAGGCCTTATGTACATGTAGATCTGCCACTTTTGGAACCTGGTGCACGAGTAAGCGTTTGTACACGAACATTCGTGAATTCTTAATTTGCACACGGTAAATGTGTGTGTGTAAGTGTGTGCGTGCGCGCGCGCATGAGCGTGTGATTGTGTGTGTGCGTGCGTGCATGCGTGCGTGTGTGCATGTAGATGCTAGAGTTTTGCGTATGCACTGTTCTGACCCCTGGAGACCTGGACAGTGTCCGTTCTGGATTGACCTCTCATTCAGCTTCGTTTTGTCTGAGTCTTGCCCCTCCTTCTGCCTTCTTCCTCATCTCTCCTCCTCGTCTCTACTTTTATTCTGTTTTCTATCCCAGACCATGCCTTCATCCTCTCCCTATGCACCCCTCATATTTCTTCCTTCATGCTTCTGTATATTCCCATATCTAGTTTTCTTTCATTTCTCTCCTGTGTACTCCATCTCTGCCATGCTTAATTGAGTCTCCTCTATCTCTCATCTCTGCCTTTCTTAATTCATTCTTCCCAAACTCGCAACCCCACATTCATTCTCTCTTCACTAGCCTCACTCCCCACCCCACCCCCACCGCTGAGGCGTCCGTCCCTACATTCACTCTCCCTCCTCTCAGATCAATGGTAGTACGTCGAGAGGATTTCCGGGAGGAGGGATACTCTGGGGGAGGAAGGGATAGGGGTGGGGGTCGGGGTGGGGGGATAGGTTGAACGGAGATTAATTCCGGACTGACCTCTTACCTCGAGTTACTTCGAGAGAGGCAGACGTCGAAAAGCGCGAACCTTAAGGGGAAGAGGTGTATTGCTACGGGTCAGAAGGCCACTGACCATGAGATACAGATACAGCTCCAGAATAGCAGAAAGGCGTCCGTGTTCAACAGGCGCCAAAGTGAGTGCACTTCACAATGAAGCTATGCGCAATGAGATATCGTGACAATGTGGGATGTTATACTGGCTGCTACCTTGTGTCGTTAGCTTTGGTTCAAACGTCTACGACGGGCCAAAGCAGAAAGACAAAAAATATTTACAGGAACTTCCCAACCCTTCAAAATTGTATTAAAGTGTTGTGATGTGGATGTCTTCAAGTTGTATGATTCAAGTTAGAAAAAGATTCTTATGAAGCGGAGCTCCAGAGAATATTGATACGCCGGAATCATTTGTGAGTACAATTTGCAACAGGACAGCAAGTTCGGTTTTTTTGCTTGTCTCTTTATTTTCATGTAATCAAGAAAGTTAATTCGGGTGGCACAAGGGAGCGGGGATGGGAGTGGGTGGAAATAGTCGAAATAATTTACTGTCCATCGATTAAGATGTCTTGACTCCCCTTACTACGCTTGTGTTTTACTCCTCACTGGTTACTCTACCTCATATCCTCCCGATGCTTTTTCTGTGGGCGTGCTGTTGGACCGGCATTAAGCATGCTGCAGACTTGGCCTCTCTAAATCAGTCAGGCCAGGGTCAGATGAAAGGTGGAGGGTAGCGGCTAGCGTCTATCGGGAAAGGGGACATCCTTGTTTGTTCAGAAAACCGGACACTCTCTCGCTCTGAAAACCAGGCCTTGGGGCAACGATGGCCGACTTGATCTTGGTCTTTCAGCCGAGCACAACCGCCATGGCTCCGATTCGAGTTGGGACCCCACGGTCCGTCTGCAGAGAAAGGCTTAGAGGTCTTGCTTTAGTAGTTAGAGCTGTTGGAATGTTGAAAGGAGACTCTTTTGTAATTCGTAGCGTTACCAAAGACTCTTTGGGGTTAGTGAGCAGGAAAGAAGAGGAGGTAAAGATTAGCTTCGTAGGAGGCCTGTGTCAGAGGAATTAGGGTTCATTCGCTGCCATTACCTGAATTGAGCCCGAAAGCTTTGAAAGTTGAGTTTCAAAGCTTTGCTTACCTTTGACATGGATTTAACTTAACGACTCCGTCGACAGCACTATGTTCTTGCCATCACCATGCCAGCATGCAACATCAGGAGTATTGCGTTCCCCTTCTTCACAAGCAATGCGCAAAGAGGGAAACAGTCCTCCGTTGGGGCTATGTCCACTTGAAACAGTCATAGACGATATCGCCTGCTGTAAATTGCTTTTATCTTCTGCGCTGCAACATAAAAATCCCTCCCCACATCGACTTCCTCGCTCTCACGCAGGGATTTTCCCATGCAAACACAAATGTTGGCGGTAGCAGTCTTTTTTAAGAAG
>JAWQFJ010001495.1:143901-151401 GCA_034096865.1 Theodoxus fluviatilis | reverse complement strand
CGTATCGGTTATGTCGTCTTCACACAATAAAACTACAGACCAAATAATCGACATACGTAGTAGCGTAATCATACCTAATTGTATGAATCGGGGCACCGCAGGAAAAGGTAATTAGAAATGCCTCGTATTGGAATGATTAGTAAATATACAGAGGACAATCAATAACAACAGTCGGTCAGATTCCGAATAAAGTAGGACAAGGAAATACCATTCTAGCGCCATTTTGCCACCAATCGGAGTACGTGGAGAAAAAAATCTTAGCAAAAACATATATTCTCCAATTTTGTTTCTAAAAAGAAACCTCTACACACAGGGTAGCAGCGACCGTCTTTTATTCGGAGCACTGCTTGGGAGTGGAAACTTGCCTTCACACACAGTCGCATTTCTCTCGCAGGCGCTGGTCTAAATGGCGTTATTAACACGAGGGAAACGTCTTCATTTACGACTGGCTGTGAAGGAGGACATCAAGCAATCAATGAGCCTCGCTGGTTATTGTCCAGACTTCTATGCCCCAGGCACAGTGCCGAGGTCTACAACAGGGTGGCTTCGTCCTGGGGGACCAGGGTGGTCGATGGCGACCTGAACTTTCTTGACTTCTTCCCAGCACCGCAGAGGAAATAAAGCATCCCATGAAGACTGGGGCTGAGAACGGTCTTGTCTGTGAAATCCACACCAGAAAAAGAACCCATCAGACCAGAAACGATACATTAGAGTGTTGAATAGGTGACAATTTATGTGTAGATGCTACCAGTTTGCTCCAGTGAAGACAGTAGTCTAACCAAACCCTTTTCCGTGATTACAGATAAACAGATCATCCCAATCGCATGCACCTTCGAAATTATTTAGGAGTCGATGATTAGAATACACATACAAGCATGCACGCACGCGCGCGTGCGCACACACACAAATACACACACATATACACACACACACGCACACGCACACATACACGAACATTTTCCCTTCTCGTCACAACTGACGGAAAAGACGTTTAAGCGACATTGCGATAGTCTTGTATTAAGCAATGTTACTCAAATTTGTTTTCGAACGCAATTTCAAAACTGTTAGTTCAGCTCCAGTTCAAAAAAAAGTTGGTAGTCTCTTGCTTGTACTACTGCAACACATGTTTGAGAGAAAACCCATCAAAAGATAAAAACGATATAAAAAAGGTTAATTTCGATAAACTTAAGATCCTTTAAGTAACAGTTGTCTGGGAATTTAATATCATACTTATGTTTTTAAAACCCAGAGAAACCGCGTTTGGTGAGCAGCCGTATACATTCCAAAATCCTCAAAGGGATTTCTATTTCTTCAGCTTGATGAACCACTCGTAATTAAGTTTCTCTTCAGTTGGTCCATAAGTATTCATTTCAGGGATTTGTGTCTTCTGTTGTGCATTTCATGGTTACGTATAATCAAACCCCTACCCTTTGGTTTTTAAACTTTTTCCCCTTATCTTTTTTGTTCCTAAAAAAACACAAAAGGTCGTCCTACTCTGTGCCCGCTGCCACAGCTGAGACAACAACTCCGTGACTTACGACACCACAGTCAGCAGCCCAAAGCAAAATCGGAACTGGGAGTTGGATTTTACCGGGGCCGGATTTTGGGCCCGAGTCCTGGCGGGCCGCTCTCCGGGAGGGGGAGATGAGATTCGGGAGATCTGTGTGGGAGGAGGGTCTCAGCGTCTGCCCGATACCCCTTGTCTCCTTGTTCTCCGCCACGGGGGACGGGCCGCCATCATTAGCCGAGATCCGCTCCCTTCCTGGACAAGGAAAACGCACACAGCCTGGGCTGGAGAGCTGAAATTGCAGATACGGTTCTAGAGAGCGTCCGCTCAAAATTAAATGCCGTTACACATTTGTTGATCTTCCTGGTTGTGTTCTTTAAAAGGAAAACATTTTCGACACTGATTGCCCGGCGATTTGTTCAACAAAGGGCATAGCTCGAAATTATATGTCCGAATGTGAATTCGTCAGACCTGTCAGCCTACATTGCTGATGACTTCTGTGAACAAGCGTTCTCGTGTGTCTGGTAGTTCCAGCATCCCTTTAATGAGTCATTCGGTGCAGAAAACTAACTGTAGTGAAGCAGGCCACAGCCAGCTCAGACAATATGACATGCTTAATCACAAATATAGTCGAACTTTTAAAGTTAAGTAAGTTACACCAATTAGTTTCAACTGCTCGCCCCTGCTTCTTCAGGAGGAATATGTGATTTTCATCAGTGGTGCACTAAACTGAGGCCAAAGGATTGAGCTGAATGAGACTTGAAATATTGATCTTTTGGTGAGACCAGACCGTTATTCTGAAAATGATATGCTTCATCACAACGAAAGGATGTCAACGATCCAGGCGAGGTGTTCCTCGCTTGCATGATCAGATCAACTTCCGCCCATGTTATATTTCACATCCTGGACAACAGCTCTGCTTTCAGTCGATCATAAGGCATCAGTAGATCACAAATCATTGGCCATCCAACAAAATCTGGAAAATACACTAATGAGCACACATGCCGATTCCTATCAAAGGACCCATCTGACCAAGATGCGGCGATAATTTGCCGTCTTGCAGGACTGCTCGCAGAACGTGGCCTTTGCCTGCAGTCGGAAGGCGAGAGAGAAAATGCCCCGTGCGTCTTGGGAGCGTCGAGTTCGCCTCGGTAAGCATCCTGTGGCAGAAAGAGGAGCTCTACCGTGCCGGCGCTCCACTCTGAAATAGAGCTGAGGCACTTCAATTGACTTGCGCGTTTTGGGGTTCAGTGCCCTGTCTTGCAGTGTAGAGAGAGGGAGAGATTGTGTTGGACATTCACTGCCTGCCGTTGTCCCTGACTCACAGCATTTACAGTGTACTGTTGCTGCTGTACACTGCTGAGCTTCCCTTTTGTTTGGAACTTCCGCAAAATGTTGGCATGACCTTTGCCTCCCCGCGATGTAAATGCGCGTTTTATTATCAGAATGTCTGTGATGGGGGTAATGAGATAGGGATGTGAACCGGGAGCAAAAAGGCTGACTCGTGATCTGTACTGCTCTGGTTTGTGCAGATTTTATCAGTTGGTAGAGATTTGTCGCGGTCAAAAGGGTTAATGCTGCCTTAAACACGTAATTAAGAAAAACACACAATTAGAATTCCTCATACAATGAATATCTCTCTCCGAAAATTTAAATTGTTCAAGGCTTTAGTTCCAAATGACACGCAATGAGAAGTTTGGGAGGCCTAAATAATTACGAAAAGCAACTTTGGTTAAGCAATATCATTTGTTTCACGTCGCAGTCACACACACACATATATACGTGCTGTACTATGAAGTATTCAGAACAGGCAAAATCAGAACAGCGTAACAGTGCAGAACCCTATGGTATTTTGACTCAGAGATTTGGTCGGGAAGAAAGCTTTTTCACTCTTTTGATTATTCCAACCATTTTATTTCCAACTGACAATGATTGTTTACTACCATGGTTTTTAACGAAGTTCTATAAACGTTCCAGAAACAACAATGAAAAGAGTCCATTCACTCTGCACGAGAGAGAGAGAGAGAGAGAGAGGGAGAGAGAGAGAGAGAGGGAGAGAGAGAGAGAGAGAGAGAGAGAGAGAGAGAGAGAGAGAGAAAGAGAGAAAGAGGTGGGGGTGGGGGGGAAAGGGGAAGGGAAAGAGGGAGGAAAAGGCAGAAGCAGAGAAATACAGACATACCCACAAACACAGAAATACGTAAAGATTCACATTTTATACACACACACACACACACACACACACACAGAGAGACAAGCGAGCGCGCGCGCGCGCACACACACACACACACACATGCACACACACACACACACACACACACACACACACAACTGAAGCATGTTGAACAGACACAAACCAAGATAAGCTGACACAGGGAGAAAAAAGAAGGACAGGGAGGGAGGGATGGAGGGAGGGAGGGAGGGAGGGAGAGAGGGAGGGAGGGAGGGAGGGAGGGAGGGAGGGAGGGAGGGAGGGAGGGGGGATAGGGGAGAGAGAGAGAGAGAGAGAGAGAGAGAGAGAGAGAGAGAGAGAGAGAGAGAGAGAGAGAGAGAGAGAGAGAGAGAGAGAGAGAGAGAGAGAGATGCTTGGCGTCTTTGGCAGACAGTTGATCGATAAACCCGAAGACTGTTTTCCCCCAAGTCGCCCTTCCTGGCCACGTCCTGACTGTCTGCCCAGCGCCGTCTCTGTACTCTGCCTGACATTTCAGAGGCAAACGAGACTTCGTGAGTCCATCTGCTGGCTTGGACAGAAACGCCTGAAATGTCAAGGCACAAAATGCCAAAGATCTTTAAAGTTGCAATTTGAAACGCCCTAGTTTGACGGAAGGTGCCAAAAAGTCAAGTTCCAGCAAATTGCTCCTGTAGAACAATTGCTCCGTGGGTGTCTTAGATTTCCATAGTCGATGCTTGCAAAGTGGTTTCCGTCCTCTCGCAAAGTGTAAAGGCATTTTGTGTGGCAGGGTGAGCACGGATTTTTAACAAAGATGATAGTGCGAGCTCGCACATGCCCGGAACTTTTTTTCTTGGCTTAGTTAGTCTCAAAATCCAGTTTTTGCACATCTCATAGCATACAAATAGCAGTTCCCATGATTCTTCATTGGTACATCACTTTTTGTTGGACGAATATTTTTCTGCTCATATCCATACTCCAAAATGTCAGAAACGAATGTGCCAATACGTTGGTACCATCGTGAAAGCCGTGTCTAAGCACATCCGTCCCGTCCTATGCACGAGGAGTCAGGTACGGCAATGCAGCACTCCAATTTTGGGTTCCACTAACAGCCGGACATATTCTGCAATTGATCCTCCTTCATATCGCCTCCACGTCCTCTCTGCACCAATCTTTCATAGCCCCTATGAGATTATCGCGTGGCCCACGTGAGGATTCTCTGAAAGGCGAACGACGAGGAGACCTCTGCAAGAAGTTACGGGATGTCGAGAAGGCCGCTGATCAGGATTCCGAAGCAGTCCTCGTGGCCAATACACCGCGGAAACCCGGCGTGGGCATTCGATACAACATGGACCTGCCTCATTCAGCTCGTTACGTCGCCGCGCCTGCAGGAAGCGACTGGTTCTCTCTGGGGAGAACAAGAACAAGGCTCGATTGAGGTGCCATGAAAAGATGGTAACGGGAAGAAAAGTAGTCGAGTGAGCGAGCAATCCAGCCTGCGAATTTGGGGGAAAGTGAAGGCGTGGATCTTGTTCCTTTCGTTATCGCGAGGTAGTGAAGCTGATGAGGTAGCCGTGGAAACGGTAAGCCCATGTTCGCGAAAGGAAGTGGTTGCTAGATCCGAAAGTTCTCTCCCTCATTTCTAACACGGCCATCGTCGCTACGAGACGGAACTGATCAGTGGAGGAAACCTCTCTCTTTCTTTTTCTCATTCTCTCTCTCTCTCTCTCTCTCTCTCTCTCTCTCTCTCTCTCTCTCTCTCTCTGTATCTCGGTCTCTATCATGTCTGCCTGGTCTGTCTGGTCTGCCTTGTCTGCCTGCCTGTCTGTCTGCCTGTCTGTCTGCCTGTCTGCCTGCTTGCCTGCCTGCCTGCCTGCCTGCTTGCCTCCTGCCTGCCTGCCTGCCTATCTGCCTGCCTGCCTGCCTGCCTGCCTGCCTCTCCCTCTCCCTCCACCCTCTCTCTCTCTCTCTCTCTCTGTTTCTCTCTCTCTCTCTCTCTTTCTCTCTCTCTCTCTCTCTCTCTCTCTCTCTCTCTCTCTCTCTCTCTTCATCCCCACCCCCACCCCAACCCCTTCAAGCTCTCCGGCCTTCAAGCTGTTTCTATCCTCCATCTTCTGCGGTCCTTCTCTATCTCTCTGCGTTTTTATCTGTATTAATATCTGCATCTGGGGGTGGGGTGGCGTTCTGTCTCTGACGATGTTAATTCCTTCTTTCAGTAGTTTGAAACATATTGTGACTTGCCTTACCTTGATCAGAAGAAGTCACGTTGCTTCGGCTCCCCAAAAGTGTACCTACATTTTAACATATAAAGACCCATAATGCCAGTAGTTGGGTTGCCTATCGCTACAAAAACCGTTATGTCTGTACTGTTGATAATGATCGTGCTTTCCTCGTGGAAAGCGGCTGGTGAGGATCACAGCACCGCCGTTGTTCTTGAAGGACGTCTACCATACTGCGAGAGCGTGAAATCCATTGGTCCCTGGAGGCGAAGGCGCCGTGACGACCAACTGCGAGCCCACAGACCCACACAAACAAGGAGCACGTTTCCACTGTGACTCCTACATCGAACGCAGAGGTTGATGGCGCATATTCAGGCTATGTTCCTTTCCGTGCGTCGCGTGAAAATGACGCTTCAGTGTCCCCAGCATTTAGCCGCCATCAACACCCATGTGTTCTCAGGCTTTCGTACCAGAACAGGTGTCCGTCAGCGAGGAAAACGCAGCTCTCGATACTGTGCTTCAGGTGGACCCGACCAAGGAGGTCGTCGCCGAGAAAAAGAGAGTAAAGAGGCGTCAGTGGAAGGGGTTGAGAATGTTCTGGGAGCCTTCGCGAATTGTGTTTGAGTCTCTGTGCGGCAAGCGTGTCATGGTGTGAAAAGAGCGGCCCCACGTCTCGCCGTCTCAGCAGGAAAGGATGGCGAAGCAGTGGCCGCTGTCCCCCGCTCCTCCGCTAGTAGTGATGGAGCCCCACCTGACCATCTGGGTTCTATCGCAGCCGAAGTGACACCAAGGCAGATATTCTTACCAAGAGAAAAGTCAGGCATGAGGAAGAGTCGATCCCAGCGAGGAGCACTTCAGTGAAGAGGTCTGACTAATGCGTGTTCCCGATGATGAGTGCGATATGTGACTTTCTCCCACTAAGTTTGCGCATGCGAGCTTGAGCTACCGATTACGAGACAATGAACGATGTCACGACTTTGTTAACGTTCAAGTTGTCGCGTCTGACTAACCATCGGCTAGACTTGGTTGCCATAGTCTTGATTTTGATCTTGTCGTGTAAATACGTAATGACGTTTTGTTAATTCGTATTAGGCATGACGCCTAAACGAATAAATACTTTTGTTCGTTGCTGTTCGGTAGTTTGTACATGAGACGGCGTTGAGAGCAAAATATGTAATGCGGTTACGCCAACTTTTATCCGTGACACGATCTGGACCAGATATATTTGCATAAACCCAGTTTTTGTCTGAATGAAAATTAAACCCCAGCATGCCCACATGATAATTGACTCAGACCTCTCAAATTAGGAAGGTTTATTTTCTGGTGCTTGTAGTCTATTGATGTCTATACTTGTCTCTAAATATGTCATATCTAAATGTCACGTAAATTGCAAACAAGGAAAATTCCACCGTTGTACTGTATTGTCCTGGAACACCCCATGCGTTGAACTCGAACGCCTCCTTCTGAAAATGTTGTTGTCTACCTTTCATTATACATTATGATAAGGACCTGACCCTGTCCCGATCCCACCCAATAACCTCTATGGCTGCTTGGGTTGCCCTTGGCTGAGCTACTGGAGCAGGTCCCTAAAGCCCAGCAGCCAGGGA
>JAWQFJ010001495.1:133901-138901 GCA_034096865.1 Theodoxus fluviatilis | reverse complement strand
ACAAGGCTGAAGAAAGAAGTTACTCTATTTATTTTGCCCCCGCGGGCAGCTTGCATGCTTATGTTTTGCAGATATGAATGGTGCTACATCCTGCCAAATCTAGTGCTACGGAAGAGCTCGAGGATCAATGCCTTCGTTTATTGTATCGACTCTGTTGGATGAAAATAATTTCTAAAATTAAGAGGTTTCCTTACTATGTTTCAACTCTGCATTGCACTCACTCACTCTCGGTTGAAGTGGGTTTTATTCTTTTGCATTCGCCAGAAAATGATTGTATTCTCCCCCCCTCTCTCTCTTTCTCTCTCACTCTCTCTCTCTCTCTCTGTTTTGTGTGTGTGTGTGTCTTTCTGTCTCTTTCTCTCTGTCACTTTCTTTGTCTTTCACTGTCTCTCTCCCTCTCTGTCGCTGTCTCTCTCCCTTTCTCTCTCTGTCTCTCTCCGTCTCTCCGTCTCTCTCTCTCTCTCTCTCTCTCTCTCTCTCTCTCTCTGTCTATGTCTACCTATATCTCCGCCTCTCTCTGTCTCTCTATCTCTCTGTCTCTCTCTATCTCTCTATTTGTCTCTCTATCTATCTGTCTCTCTCTCTCTTTTCTCTCTCTCTCTCTCTTTCTTTCTTCTGGTAGCGTGCGGCAGCGAAAGGCAGAGCCATGCTTAGGGTTCTTGACGCCAGTAATGATTCTTCGCTGTCATCCTTCCCCTTCCTCTGTGCTGCCGTCTGGCCTCCGAGGGTTTGAAAGGCATCCCGCATTCCAGAGGCTGGTCGACCATCGATCCGCTACATGCACTTGAGGCTGCGGCAGTTTCTGAAGGGAAACTCCAACCGAAATGGAAACACCGCCACGTCGAAAATCTGACAAGGACGTCTTTGTCCAGACGTGAAAACAGATGTTCCCGATAGTGCTGAGAAGGCGCTTGTTATTCTGTGTGGGGAGGCAAGATTTATTTCCCCCGTTTAGGACGCGCCGTTGACCGGTTTCTCTCTAGCCCCCAACCCCGGTCTTGCTCGACCCAAATCCCCAGTCAGGCGGGCAGACCACTCTCCCCTTCCGTATTTGCAAGTCAATGATCGCTGGTACCTCCCAAACACGAGGAGAGCGATAGTGCGACTAAGACACCCCCAACACCGGCGTGCGATAAATGCCGGTCCTTTAATCAAAGGCTGAAATTCTATGGGCTTGCAAAGAGTGATTGCTCTTTCCCTCTCTTGCTCTTAGACTGACCATGGCGGGGATTCGCTTGGAACAAAAGGGAGGATGGCCACCTCTCGCTGTCGCGGATCTCAGGAAGAGAGAGATTGTGGCGATACAGCGACGTCCGATTCTGGCTCTCGAGACGAAAGCCGCGAGGTTTGTCATGCTGGCCGTCCCCGACTTTGGACTCGTACAGTCCGCAAAGACTCTCCGATCCTGACTCGTGCTACTTCAAAGCTACTGCTTTGCTTGACGCCGATGCCTATCTCCAAGTGCTTCTCACACTGCGAATGTAAGAAAAGGTGTCTGAGGCTCTCACTTAATTTCTGTCCGTTTTGATGTCGTCCGCATGAATACCACAGGCGTACCCAAAAATGGTGAAGCGTGTATTGATTCGACAGTGCTAAACTGAAATGAACTGAAAGTGTTATTGTATGGGCCATCCCGGCCCATTGCAAAATAATTGGGAATGCATTGAAGTGACCCACCTCTTCCGATCCGCCTTTTCCGCTGAGCTGCTTCACCTTACTTGACCTGGCCTGCAAGTGCTGTGTATATTGTATAGTTTGTTTAATTTGTTTTATTGGAACTTAGTTTTTGTTATGTGTGTAGTGTGTGTGTTTTTGTAGGAATGTGGTGTTGAGTGGTTGTATGAGTGTTGATTCTTTGAATTGTAAACGCCATGAGCTTGCCTGTCAAGGGAATGTATGTGCGTATGAATAAACTATTATTATTATTATTATTCGAAACGTATGTACATGACATCACGTTCACGATCACCCACGATCACCATCGCGACATCGTGTCAGGACTGTGACAACGTTAGCAGGCCAAGTAGGCGGAGCGAGCATGTCGCCTTGAGACAGGAGTCTGCACGGACTTAACGAAAATAATTTGCTGATAGACTCTTCCTATTTGTCTGCGCGTGACATACTTCTTACTAGTGGATTCGACAGTACAGTGCAAGTAAGCATTATGTTATGCTTGGCACTGCAGGGTGGACTATTGACAACACGAGGCGACATGAATAATGGATGCTCGATGATGAAGGTTGAGTTGTAAATGGGTTGTTTACTCAGGAGAATTTCTCGAGTCTATCTGACTGAGGAATTCCCTGCAGGGATGAAATGCTGTTGATTCACATCTAAGCAGTAAATCTCTCTCTCTCTCTCTCTCTCTCTCTCTCTCTCTCTCTCTCTCTCTCTCTCTGTCTCTCTCTCTCTCTCTCTCTCTCTCTCTCTCTCTCTCTCACACACACACACACACACATACGCGCGCGCGCGTCCATTTCCGCGCATATGCACACATTCATCTGTCATATGCTCTTTGAACGTGACATTGTTCGTTTATATGTTGAAATAATCACTCCTACCTCTGTCAACCATTCATGAATTTATATTTTCAATTTAAAATGTGTCTTATCTAATATTGCATTATTCATTTGTCCATTCGTTCATTTATCCATCATCCAACCATTGATTCAACCACCCATCCATCTATCCATCCATTGATCCTCTCAGTTATCCATCTATTCTCCATCCTCCACCCATCCATCCGGCGTCTATCCCATCAGTCGTCAATCATTTTTTCCATGAGTGTACAAAAACGTTTATGTTAAGATTATTCATTCGTCTTCGCCATTAAAAAATGATTTACAAATGGCAGAGATTCTCATGGCCCTTTTTTGTCTGATCTTTTCTTCAATCTGTACGGAATGAATTTACCCTTTCCTCTCTTCCGCCTGCATGATCTGAATACCGGTCATATCTGTTGGAAACGTTGACGTGACCAAACATTGTTTGAAATATGATTGACATTTACAAATAACTCAAAAACGTTATTTCTGTGCTCCCCATGTCAATATGAAGTTGAAGAATTGTGAGAGAAACAAATTGCCAAACAATCGCTTCTTAACTTCAATTTTCTTCTGCTTTTATAATGGAGAAAACTAATTTCCGGAATGTCAAAGTGTGCAAAGGATAATTTGTTTTCAACTCGGCGACTCCTTTTGTCGATATTACCGAATCGAACAGCTACTTCGTAAACGCGTTGAATGATGTCCTCTCGGTGAAGGAGAAAACCCAGACGACAGAAATTGAATAAGCCTTAGGAGTCGTAGCACTGATGGATGACTGTTGGCCGAAGATCACAGATTTCAACCCAAGTGCAAATTCATTCTTCAATTATCGGTTTACTGTGACAGTTTGAAGAAAATAAAACTTTATGAAAACATCGCTAAGATGAAAAGTATGTCATCGCTTTGCTCACCGGAGAAATTCCTTTTTGCCTCTCTTTTTAAAGCACTTGTGAGAAACGATTGGCTCTGACTGCATACAGTTGATGGCCTAGTTTAAAACTGATACGTCAAGATTCTGCTGTTCAGACTGTACAGCCGACAGCGAGTCTCAGAATTTCAATCACGGGCCGACTAGCGAGCAACGCTGGCCCATCCTGATCCAGTCCACATGCTTGAAATCGATAAGTGACCACTTCGGGGAGCGAAAAATAGAAAAAATAAAAAGAAAATTGTAGAATTGCAGATAGGCGCAGGAGCTCGTTGGCTCATTCTTCTTCTCGGGCCCTGTGGAGACATCCATCTTTCCCAGGAGAAAGTGGCTGGCATGCTCCAGTTGTCGGCTCCGCAGGCCAGGACTTCCCTGCCTAACGGACCCAGGATTAAGTTGGCCAGTGAAAGTCCTCAGCCGCTCCACCACGGGCCTGAAAGGGCGGCCCAGCGCTGGTCGATGCGGCCCCGAATCGGAACTGTGCCTTCCCCCTGCCTGAACTGATTGCCGCGCGATTTGCGGCCTGTACGTAAGATTGTGTTTGAATTGCAACGCTGTAGGCCCTCCCTCTGTCCCAACTTGGACGGGCGGAGCAATGGACGAGGCGGGCGAGCTGCGTTCTATCCAATTATAATTTCTATTAGTCTTTGCCTCTGGCGCCTCTGGTGCCTCTGGTTTCAACGACGGTTTGGTGTTACTCTTTTGGCTTTCTACCGACACAGCTAAGTGAAGGAAGGAAGTTATTGTCGTGCCAACGCAAAGCTAATGCTTGACAAAGTGTTACCAGATTACATGCAGCGTGCACGGGGTTTTGCAGTGACTTGACGATTTTAGATAAAATGTGCGTTATATGTGACACTCTGTAGTCGGACATTGACTTAAAATATGTTATCATAAACATCTAAGATAAACATACTGATGAAAAACCCCAAGTAATGCGAATTACGATATGTGTTCTTTGTTTACCTGCATCATGTTGACTGATGCATACATTTCATGTACTGGTGATTACGATAGTATTGGTGGCAACGAAGTGACACCATCGTCAACGATACTTCAGAGATGTCGGCAACTGCACATGCATGAGCAGGGTAGCACAGACACATGCATGAGCAGGGTAGCACAGACACATGCATGAGCAGGGTAGCACAGACACATGCATGAGCAGGGTAGCACAGACACATGCATGAGCAGGGTAGCACAGACACATGCATGAGCAGGGTAGCACAGACACATGCATGAGCAGGGTAGCACAGACACATGCATGAGCAGGGTAGCACAGACACATGCATGAGCAGGGTAGCACAGACACACGCATGAGCAGGGTAGCACAGACACATGCATGAGCAGGGTAGCACAGACACATGCATGAGCAGGGTAGCACAGACACATGCATGAGCAGGGTAGCACAGACACATGCATGAGCGGGGTAGCACAGACACATGCATGAGCAGGGTAGCACAGACACATGCATGAGCAGGGTAGCACAGACACATGCATGAGCAGGGTAGCACAGACACATGCAT